>CAJHQQ010001160.1:0-111832 GCA_905132885.1 Moricandia moricandioides
GGTCTATTTGTAACCCTTATATAAAGGGAACCTCTATTCGATTATCAATAAGTAGAAATACACATTCTCCTCATTACTTTTACAACATTTTTTTTGTTTATAAGGAAAATATGTTGTGTTTGTATAAAAGATTGAATTAACGAGACATCTAAGTAGAATTGTTCCAATTTAGCTTTCAATCTGGTTTTGATTTTTTTTTTTTAAAAAAGTAGTTTATATAATGATTAAATTTTAAACCAAATCTAGAGGTGAGTATCCGGATAGCCGTTTTGATTTGGTTTAGGTATTTATGATTTTCAGATATTTCAATTTAAAGATCTACTTTTCATTCGTGTTTTTACTTACTTACATAAGGTTCGGTTTGGTAAACTTCAAATACAAATGTTTTTGAATATTATCAAAATACCCTAACTTTGTATTAAATATTGAGGAAAATATAATGATGACATATGATAGGAGGGACTTTATGTATTTCAATGCAAACTCTATCAAATTAATCCTGAGAACTACTCTTGCCAAGAGAGGTTAAATTGTAGTATTTAGGGATCGAATCCTCAGGGAGCGTGTGCACACAATAAAATTAATACAGTCGCTATTAAGCTAGGCAAATATATTAATAAGCAGTAAAAAAAACTATAGCAGATAATTGACTGATTGGTAAGTAAACAATAATGATAAATAATTAGATTTAGGGTTTCAGGCAAGTGAATTATAGAGGATAGAAGCTAAGGGTATTAATCATAATCTTGATATCTAATGTAAAAGACGACAAGCTCTCGATGTGTGTCTAATCTGTTGACTAAATCCGATATCTTAGCTCTCGCTTGTTGACACGGAATGACCGTCGATCGATGGCAATGATCATGCATCGATCGGTGGTCTCTTGAGTCAAGATTTATGACCTAATTCGATAAGCTCACTAAATTAACTAAATCCACTCTCGTTTGTTTCTAGCAACCTAGCTCAACATGATTAATTTTGGTAGTAGACCATTCTCTCGCTTGCACCTAACTATCTTATGATCAGGGTTCTAATTAGATACTCTAGAACACAAGCAATAAACACAATTTTATTGATAGATCTAATAATCACCCTAGCAATTATATTGTTTTGTTAATCCATCAATACCATTAATAAACCCTAAACCTAACAAGAGATCTACTCAGACATGATCTTTGTCAAAGAAATCATAAATGAATAGAATATATATAATATAAAACCAAAGGAGTTCCATAAGGATTCTGAAGGAGTTCCTCCCTTCTCTCCTAACCCTAGAACAATGAATAAAAGAAAGCTTGCTTAGTGTTACTGATATAGGATTTTACTCTATCCTAATCAAAGTAGTATAGATGAGTGTCAATCCAATCCTAAGTGAACATGATGCAATGAGAATGCAAGTATAAACTTAATCTAAGTGCAATCAAGTTTGATATGGGGTGAAGTAACCAAATAACACAATGCGAAACTAGGATTATAAATGAATGGGAAAAACGAGAACCCATGGGCAAGGGCTTTGACTTTGGGTGATTCGGATTTAAGATAAACGGTTAACGTATAGACAATTCAGTTCTACTAGTCTAGACGTATCTTTAGACTAATTCTTCATCAAGATAGAAGTTCATTTGCTTTCAATCACTAGACATCAAATGTCTTTGGTCTAATTAAATCAAACAATCATTAAGAGCGGGTATATTAACTATCTAAACTTTTCTAACATCAATTGTCATTGGTTAAGCCAGTAAAGAGAGTTATCACTTGGTTCAGACATTTCGTCGAACACCTTTCGGGTACAAATTGCCTATTGATCTAGATTAAGGTGATCAAGTTTAATCTAGCATTAGAAACTAGCAATAATCATAGAACATGAATAATCAAACATTAAACCTTCTAACCTATTACCTAATCACCCTAGATCACCCTAACCCATGGATCCTACAAATGACTACTCACTAGCAAACATGATGAACTCAAAAACAAAGGATGAATCAGAGTAAATCATTGACAATGAACAAGAATAAAGTGATGAATCAATATAAGATTAATAAAAAGGATTCAAGATTCAAATTCTTCTTCACCAAGAGTAGTCTAGTCTCAGATAAAAAACATAATGAAATAAAAACTAGGTTTAAAGAGTATTTATATCTGTTTGAAAACAAATCGGGTCAACCCAACAAGCCTGGTTTGACCCGCAGAAATTTCAGCATCCACGACTGTAGCGACCAGGGCTGGTCGCTATGCCTGGTCGCTATGGTCCCCGGGTTTCTTTTGTGGGTCTGTAGCGACCAAGGCTGGTCGCTACGCCTGGTCGCTATGGCATCCGCAACTCCATGTGGGTATGTAGAGACCAGGGCTGGTCGCTATGGTTCCCGCAACTCCCTGTGGGTCTGTAGCGACCAAGGCTGGTCGCTACACCCCCTTTTGCTCCAAACTCCACTTCTTTGGCCTCCATTGCCTCCAATCTCATCAATGAACATCTCCCATACCTGACATAGACAAATGTAATGGAATGCAACCTAAATATGCCTATATGATATCCTATATGCCTGGAATGCACTTAAAGAGATGACCAAAACTATGCAAATTTGACCGATATCAGTTACCGTCAAAAATAACTTAGAAAATATATAAATAGGGTTTTAGGTCGTCCATGGGTATTTTGGTAATTTGTGATGGATTTTGGGCTTAAGTCGGCCATAAAAAAAATTCGGGCATGTCTTCTGGGATCATCTTCAATCGACACCAAGGCTGTGCCGTCGATCGACATTCATTCATCTTCTCGACAGCTTCCATTCGCGAGGCAGACAAACTACTCTCCACTAAAAAGGGCATAACTTTGTTTGTAGGATCCTGATTGACCTCAAACCGGTGGTATTGGAAAGCTAACTCAATCTCTATCGTATGTCAAAAGATCAGCTCACTCGCACCGTGGGAAGGTCTCCATCCATAGCTAAACATCTGATGCATCTGCGCAGTTCTGCATCTCTAAAAGCTCCAAAACGTACTAGAACCTGAAAATACTCTAAAACATACTCCAAATACATATAATAGACTATAAATAGGGCTGATATCATGGAACAATATTTGTAAATATCATGCCCTATAAACTCCCCCAGACTTAACATTTTGCTTGTCCTCAAGCAAACAAAGAATGTGAAAGAGGTTTTGAACAGCAGAGACTCACATAATGTCTAAGTATAAATATCACCCTACTGTTTTGAAACTACATCCTATCAAGTCAATCACAGAAAAAATTTATATACCCTATCCTAGTATAGCAACCAGATCCATTCTACCAACAACTCAGCAAATACTAGTCTGACTCACCCCTCTACTGATTTCATTTCTTTGCATAAAATAAATGCGTATGCTTTACCTTGGGAGTATCGATCAAAGGACACATGGACTTTTCCCCCGCAAGTATCTGAGTACACAAGTAGTCTTCTATGATCCATTTTCTCTCTCTCTTCTCACTTCTCTCAGTCAGTGTCTCCTTTATTTTGAGGGCATCATTTTATTTTTTAATTGACTAAGATATTTGGACAAGCTTCCATGAATCAAGCCCTAATGGTTTTTGCCACCAG
The DNA here is from genome assembly GCA_905132885.1 of Moricandia moricandioides. Taxonomy (NCBI): domain Eukaryota; kingdom Viridiplantae; phylum Streptophyta; class Magnoliopsida; order Brassicales; family Brassicaceae; genus Moricandia; species Moricandia moricandioides. The sequence goes on from CAJHQQ010001160.1 coordinate 3,582, forward strand.
ATCTTGTTCACTTCTTTTTGACATTTATCTCTTTTTTGAAACATTTGAATCAAGCCTTAATGGTTGTAGCACACATACTTTTACTCCTGTTCGACTCCTTTTTCAATGTGAAGGGGAAAGAGAGGGAATCAGTAGCACACATACTTTTACCTTCCAGACTTGCAGAAGGAATCTTATCCAATGTATACCAAGCCCCAAAGCAAGCTGATAATGTCATGATTATTGTTGGAAATCAGCTTTGGTTCCTTCAAACTTTCTAGGCAAGTGTGATATAATGGCATGATGATCCACTTAGGTATCTCTAGTAATCTCTGCAAACAACCTTCTAAGAATGGTGCTAAAGTATCGTTAGTCAATAATAAATCTTGATCATAGTCCCCTTCTCGACTCACTAAAACTTTTGAAAAACTTATTTATATATATATAGTAAATAAGACTCAAAACAAATCAAATAGCATCAACTAGTCTCCCCCAGACTTAAATTACACTGTCCCTATTGTAATTTGTCCTGGATTGGTTAGAAAAAACCAAATCATAAGTAAATAGAGAGAAACTCGATACCAGAGGATCTGTAAAAGAGTATTGATCGATGTTGATGTCGACCTATGGTCATGTTCCATGTTCGATCGATGTTGATTCTTCAAAATCGATCGATGGTACACATGTAAGTTTCTACTCTTTTTTTTTATAATAAGTATAGAAAATAAAACTCAAAATAAAAGACAATATCAATAAACCTCCCCCAGACTTAAACAACACTATCACCATTGTTATACAATCTGAGATTGGTGAAGAAAATAAATCCTAAGGACCAAATTCAACAAGGAAAAACGATATACATGCTTGCTGATGGTGACCATCGATCGAAATAGTTAATTGGCGATTGATCGATACTAGGGTTACCCGTCGGTCGATGCTCTGTGCATACTATCTTCCTCGGGGTTTTTTTTGTTTGAAAACCTGAATTAATAAAATAAAATCCAAAATTAGACTAATCTAATCAAAAACTAATTAAAAACTTACTAAATAGTGGGTTGCCTCCCACTCAATGTTTGTTTATAGTCTTTAGCTTGACGTTTTGGAGTTCTGATTCAGTTTTGACGAGACTGGGGACTTGCTCCAAAAAAATTACCGGTGTCCAATGTCTTCAACTTCATCACCCTTTTTTTGAAAGCCTCCATAGACTCTTCTCCTTTGTCTATCATCTCAGCAATAAGGAGTGCTCAAAGCTTTGCAAATGGCTGCGAGAAGCATCCGCTGCGCACTCTGTACTTCCTGACACCATCAAAGAACTGAGGAATTAATGACAACTAAGGACTTCCCGTAGTCTTTTTCCTCTTCTTCCAGTTACTCTTCCTCTTCTCCTTCTTCTTTCCGCTCCCCCCCCACCAGAATTGGTTGTTTCTGTCTCTGCATGTTGAGATATTTGAGGGTGTCAATCGATTATCTAATGATGTTGTCGATCGATACTCCGATGGTGGCATTGATCGATTCTCTAATAGTGGTGTCGATCGACGATGCGACCGATGGTCCTTGGTCCACGTCACCTTCATACCTCAATCTTTTCTGAGAAACAACTGTATGCTAAGGATCATTAAATACCTCAATATAGGGATCCATAAGCACACTTCCATCTGGTGGAATAGGAAATTCAACCTCAAAAACAGTGCTGGGAACCACAAACTTCACAGGGTCATGTATCCTTTTATCTCTTTTGTGAAACCCATCAACTTTTTATGTGCAGATAGGTGGTAACCGATGTTTAGGGACACCAAGATGTGAGGTCATAGAGTTTTGCACTCTTTCCTCACTCGGTTCCAACTCAACTGTATATCCTGGAACCTCGTCATACGGTGGGTGTCAATCGATATCATTATACGGGTGTTGATCGATGTTAGCCTTTGGTGAAGTCTCCAGATCTTTTCCTGAAGTGTTCTGATCATCATCAAGCTTCATCTCCAAGTCATGACCTGAATATTCAGGTTGTTTCTAATCCTCTAGCTCCAAGAAATCCTCTATAATCGACTGATCAAACCTCAGTGTTGAGTCTGCAATGTCATGAGGACAACACGATCTTTCAGGGGTTTCAATAGATGTCGATCGACAATAGGATTCTGTGTCGATCGATGCTGAGGTGGTGGTATTGATCAATGTTGAGGTCATGGTGTCGATCGATGTTGAGGTCATGGTGTCGATCGATGTTGAGGTCAAGGTGTCGATGGACGCTGAGGTCAAATTACTAATATCAACTTCTTCTGCTTTGCCCGGATCAAATCCTTATGTTCATCACCTTTTCGCGTAACCTCATATGTCTGTTTAACATGATTATTTGGATTCGTAGCGTGAGTGTTCAGTGTTTCACATTGTCCATCTGTTTCACTATAAGGAACACCCAACATCTGACTGAATTTAAACATCAAGCTCCTTCTCCCGGCCTTTAATCATCATGTCCAACATATCATCAATCTTCTTTAGTCGAGCTGATGCTAAATCAATGAGAAATTTGTTGAGGAAAGTCCTTTTAATGTTCTCCCAACATGTTAGAGATCCTGGCTGCAGTTGACTGAACCATCTAAATACATCTCCAGATAAAGAATATGGGAAAATCTTGCAGAGTCTGTGATCTTCAGCTATTCCATGTCGCTCGGTCTTTGATACTAGTTTCTCAAGTTCTTTGATGTGGTCTCTAGGTTCTTCATGAGGAAGTCCCCGAAATGGGAACTGAGCTAACCAATCATACCATTCACGACTCATCATGAAGCCATTCATCTCAGCAACAACAATAACATCAGGGATCACAGCTCCTGGTGCATTAATCAATTGTCCTATAATGTTGCGAGGAAGACCTTCTTCGTCTCGTAAGATCACATTCTAATCAACCTCAAGTATAAGCACTTAAATTTCCTCTTTCTTCTTGAAGTGGTGTCGATCGATGTTGAGGTTTTAATGTCGATCGACGTCATAATGTTGGTATCGATCGACGACGAGGTGTTGGTGTCGATTGATACTTGTTTCTCTTCAGTGTTGATCGCTGCTTGGAGGGTGTCGACTGTCCTCTTAGACATATGGATCGTGCGTAAATTAGTAGTCTCCTTTTTTATAGAGCCCAAAAATCCTCTCGTCATTGCTTCTTCGTACTAATATGTATGTACCTGAAACACAAGAAATTTTTTATGTAAGTAAACTAATATAGAAAAATACCTAGACTAAATAAAAAAAATTGAGTCTAATGGCGAATCTTTGCTCCCCGGCAACGGCACCAAATTTGGCAGGAGGGTTTTTATGAATTTCAATGCAAACTCTATCAAATTAACCCTATGAATTACTCTTGCCAAGAGAGGTCAAATTGTAGTATTTAAGGATCGAATCCACAGGGAGTATGGACACACAATAAACTCAATACAATCGTGATTAAGCTAGGCAAATATATTAATAAGCAGTAAATAACTATAGTAGATAATTGATTGATTGGTAAGTAAACAATAATGATAAATAGTTAGATCTAGGATTTCAGACAAGTGGATTATATAAGATAAAAGATAAGTGTATTAATCATAGAACTTGATATCTAATGTAAAAGACGACCAGCTCTCGCTGCGTGTCTAATCTATTGACTAAGTCCGATGTCTCAGCTCTCGCTTGTTGACACGGAGTGACCATTGATGGATGGCAATGATCACGCGTCGATCGATGGTCTTTTGAGTCAAGCTTTATGACCTAATTCGATAAGTTCACTAAATTAACTAAATCAACTATCGTTTATCTTCTGGGATCATCGTCGATCGACACCAAGTCTGTGCCGTCGATCGATACTCATTCATCTTCTCGACAGCTTCCTCTCGCGAGGCAGACATACCACTCTCCAGTAAAACGGGCATAACTTTGGCTGTAGGATCCTGATTGACCTCAAACCAGTGGCATTGGAAATCTAACTCAGAGCTTATTTTATGTCCAAAGATCAGCTCAATCGCAGCATGAGAAGGTCTCCATCCATAGGTAAACATCTGACGCATCTGCGTAGTTCTGCATCTCTAAAAGCTCTAGAATCATCAAAGTTCTCCATAACGTACCTGAACCTGAACATACTCTAAACATACTCCAAACACATATAATATACTCTAAATAGGGCTACTAACATGGCACACTAGTGGTAAATATCATGCCCTATCAACATGTCTCATGATCTTTTCATCCAAACTTATATTTATACCAAACTAACTTAAACATCCAAAAATAATTTGAGTTTTAAATAACCAAAACACATAATATATCAATTAAAAACATAAAATGTTTATGTTTAACAGATAAATATGCTTTTAGACAACATCTTATGTAATTTCAGTTATGTTCGGATTAACTTTAGATTTGGGGTATTATCTGATCGGTTTGTGTATTCAATTCTCACTAACCTAATATCCCCTTAAGTATTTTATATATCAAATCGTTTTTGAATTAAGATTTTTCGGATCGAATTTGGGTTTGGATTTTGGGTCCAGAAATTATAATCATCCCCACAAATACCATATCCTTTAGTATGTTGGTTTCTTAATTCAGATTTTTTTTACAACAAATGACAGTTCATCACTCATACTAGAAGTGGTTTGGGAATCCATATCGGAATAGAATAACCAATAAAAAAAACTAAACTCCTGTGAAGCGCTCGTGCAGTCCTGGCTAGTGAGTCGGCTATCCAATTTTGTGCCCTTAGAACGTGAAGGATCTTGAAGTCGTGGAAGCGTTCAAGAAGATATGCCAGCTGTGATAGTTTTGTTGAAAATTTTGGCCATGCTGTTGGATCCTTGATCATCAAAATTAACTCCTTGCAGTTTGTTCTGAAATCCTGACATGTCGTATGTTGTAACTCGGATTTTATTTTTCTGGGGCAGCCAACGAAAAAACATATGCATATAAAACCTGACCGTAATATATATTCAGGACACGCTCCTATTGGTTTACTTATAGAGTTTCAGTTCGAAACAGAACCAGCCGGTTTGGATATCTATATTGGTTTACTTATAGAGTTTTAGCTCTTATCCTCCTCCGGATCTTTTTTGTTTGTTTTGTTTTCTTATGTTTGGCCACAGGTGGAATTTGAATTTACTATGTCTCTCTAGCTTGCCTTCTGTTAATCTATTCACTAGCTAAGTACCCAGTTTTTTGGAGTTACGGTAAGACCTCCTTTTTGAAATGTATGAGTTCATTTGAAATGGGTTGTTGGAGAGGCACATGCTTAGAAGGTAGAAAAAATATATTAGTAAGGAAATTAGATTAAGAAGATGTGATAGTGTTCAAGGTAACAAAATGACCTTTAATTTCGAGAGTTTCTCTTTTATCTCCAACGTATGAAAATGTTTTGGCTTTGGATGGAGTGATTCAGCTAACGAAAAGAGAAGAGTCTAGGCGGCAAATTTATAACTGAACCGAAAATAGGTTAAATTTGAGTTTGGAATAATATCAATTACTGAGTATATCATATATCTCTAGAGTCAACGAAACAGAACCAAACCGAAATCAAATTGAAACCAAACTAGAACCTAACCAAGAACTGAAAAGATACCCAAATTTCTATAGTTATAGATATATTAACTATACTTAGTTTTAGAATAATCAAATAATTTAAAATTATTATTTATAAACTACTTTTTATCTAAAATATTGAAAATCATTTGGATTATCTAAATTTTTATCCAAACCCCAAAAAGCTGATATTTAATCTGAAAAACCCCGAATTCTTGACTTTTAACTAGGTCTCGGCATTTTACCTGGACTCAAAAAACCGAATCGAAACCGATCCGAAAATACAGGTACGGGTCCGGGTCTATGATGAAGTACCCGAGACTCGATCGGGTACCCGAAATACCCAAAACTTATTGCATATATTAGGTGTATTTAGGTGTTTTTGATATATTTTTGGTTATTTTTGATATTTTTTAAGTTTCGGGTTCAGGTTTTCAAGGAATAGTTTCGGGTCTCAGGTAAAATTTTATATTTTAAAAATATAATTCTATTATTCGAATTAAATTTTGGATATTTTTGGGTTTTCGGTTAGATATCAGATAAATTATCGGGTATTTTCAACTTTTTGGGTAATTTTTGGGTTTTCGGGTACTTCGGGTCCTTTTTAGGTCTTAAATACCTGAACCTCTCCCAACCAAAATATAGCCGAAAATTATGGTTATTTTACGGGTATTGGAGTTATAGATCGGAACCGACCCGGACCTAACAGGAACTGACCCAAACCGAAAATTTCTAAGTACCTAGTTGAGTCCAAATGTCTAGGACCCGAAGGACCCGAACCCGAGAGGAAACGACATGAACCCAACCCGAGGACCCGACCCGAAGACCCGAATGCCTAAGCTACTTTTAACTTGAATTAATAAAAAAATAAAAACCAAATGAGATCCAAAATTATATCAAATATTAACCAGTTTCTAATCTTGTTACCCGAACCAAATCGAGAACAAAAAAATGAACTAGAACCAAACCAATTTTCTTAATACTTGAACGGATCCGAACCACTAGATCCAAAAAGCCGAGCTGGAACCGAGAACCCAATATTAGGAACTAATCACTCCCCTTCCCTCATGCTCTTTCCCAAAAAGGTATTTTTACTTTTCTAAAATTAAAATTGAGCAATTAATTTTTTTTGTTAGTTTATGACCACTTGGATAAATTAAAATGACGTCTTTTAACGTATTATAGGGGCTTTGTTGGAGAAATGTAAATAATCATATTCTACTATTCACAATGGGCTGTTGAAAACAAAATTCAATTGTTAAATTGATGCAATGAGGATGTTGAATATAGTATTGAATCTTAGTTGGATTTATTTGTGTTGAATTTTTTCAACATGTTAAATAACAAAAGGAAGAGAGAGACAATGATGACATGTGGTGAAATGTTATTGGTTAATAATATTTTCGATTTTTCCTTTTCACCATAATTTTTTAGTTTTTATATTTTATAAATTGAATCTATTTCACTTGATTTGGATATAAAAAATAAATAGAATTTATTAGTAGGTTTCAATAAATTTTAGTATGTTTTCTTACAATTCTTTAAATAATTTTTATATTGTTAAATGTTTTAAATGAAACAAATATCACTAATATTTTGTAACACTTAAGTTCTATTAAATTTTCAATAAAAAATTAATAATATAGGGTGGTGAAATTTATTAAACAAAACTATTGTAATATATAAAAGTAAAGTGAATGCTCAATTATTATGTAGAAGAAATAGAAAATGATGTGAAGAGTTAAAAGTGAAAAGTTGAGTATTATATGTAACTTGCTCTTGCTTTTTTTGTTTCTGATTGAATATCCAAAAACTGATGTGTAACGACCGATTTTATTAAATCATGGTTTGTGCTATTTTAATTATCTCTTTTGACTAAATCAATTTAGGGGAAATTGTTTTTTTGAGCCAAAAAAATCATAAGATTGTCCCATTAGCATAAAAACGATTTTGTAATCTTTTTGCCTTTAATACCCTTTCTATTTTTCGAAATAAATCAAAATAAATTGTTTTGCAAACCAGAAAAAAAAACTAAAAATAGAAAATATTGAAGAAATACTTATACCAATGTATTGGTATTTTTTTAGGGTTGAAAAAATTGTTAAATTAAAAATTAAATTTACGTTCTACGGATAGCAGATGTTGTGTTCTACACAGTAGAATTCGAAATCCTCGTTTTTGTATGTGTCATAATTGTTTTAGAAAACGTAATCTGCTAAAATAAAGTAATCCAAATAAATTTTGAATTCTCAATCTACGTTTTACCTACCATTCTAAAGTATGCAGAATTAACAATCTGCAGTCTACCAATAATCTACTTAGTCGTAGAACTTAGTTTCAAACATTGTAATTGTCTTCTACCTATATTAGAATTCAGATTCTACGAATAAGTATGAACAGTTGCAAAAATTAAGGAAAGAGTAATTATGAAAATATTTATAAATATTAGGTTTTCTTATCTTTAAATCCGATTTTTGAACAAAAAAAATAAAATAAAAATTAGATAATTAGAGTTAATCGATTTGGGAATATATTTTTATTTTCCTAAATAGTTAAATATTTAAATTATTTTAATATTTTTAAATATATAAGTAATTCTATTTTCTAAGGTTAGTATTGTGATTTTTAAAAATATTATACTAATGAGACAATTAGGAGAATAATTATATTAATGAGACTATCTATTTCCAGTAATTAATTTTCCCCGAACCAAGAAAGAAATCAGAGCACTCGTTGCTTGCATCGCCCCATCCTCTCTTGATCTTTCTCGTCAGTTGCTTCCATTATTCTCAAGTCTTCTGCATGTGTGCGTACGTCCATCTATTCAACACCACCTTTGTGAATGTGCCATATCTTTGCGCCACCAACCACCACGTTGTTTATTATGGAGGAGTAGCTGCTGTCCTTCGAGCTTATCATGGTACAAGGATCCGAGAGGTGTAATCGCCGCGTTCCTCACCACCGGTCACTGACTTTCGTTGTCATGAGTGAATAGTGATGACCCATCGGAGAAGCTGTCCATGTTGCCGGAACCAAAGACTCCTCGCCGCAAAACCTAAGTCGTGAAGGTTAATGGGATTGTATTGTTTCTCAGAAACCTAGATTAATTATCTTTTAATCATGCTCATTGCTTTGTATATTACGGCAGCCCGCAACGAGCCGAGTTAACAGGTCTGTAAGAAATTGAAACCATGAAAGGTTGGATTGAAATAGTTAAACAAAAACTGATGGTTTTGACTAATTAAAAATAATTAATCTATTATATTTAATAATTATTATATTATAAATAAAATAGAAATTAAATAGAAAATTTTCAGCTTTTTATTTTATCATTTTAAAATGAATGTTTTAATAATTATAATTTAATATTAAAATACTAATAACAAAATATAATCAAATAAAAAGTTTATATTTAGTTTGATATATCATAATTATATAATGATAAATAAATATTATATAATAATTTTATACGATAAAACAATATATCAGTTATTTAATACTTTGCCAATCAGCTAAAATATATTCAGTGAAAACATACAACTTCTATAACATACTAATTCTATAGCTTATTTTTATTGTTTTATTATCATTTCTACCAATCAAAATAAAATATGCAACTTTTATAAGTGTAAGAAATTGTCAAATAGAATAAAGATAAATAGAATATAAATGATGGAGAAATAGTTTATTCCATTCATGCTTCTAGTAAATACTTCTTCCATTTTTCAAAAAGTGTCATTTGAACATATTTTACGTGAATTATTTTTTTTAAAACATATTTATATATCTTTATTTAATGTATAATTAATTAAGTAAAATAATTAAAATAATTAAAATAAAGTCTATTGATTATTCAAAAGATAAAAATAATTTATGTGTAAAGATGTATTAAAAACGTAGAAAAGTATTTTTTTTGAAACAAAAAAAATCTAAAATAACATTTTTATTAAAACAGAATAAATACTAAATAGCAAAGGAACAAAAGATAGATTTTGTTAATAAAATCAGTTTTCCAGTAGAATTAGTGGAACTTCTTTTTTTTTTTCCACTACTTTCTTGTTCACATGGTATTTTTTTTAGAAAAATTCAAATTCCACCAATTTTATTTTTATGGTTGTACAACCACTTACATTTTACAAAACGTTTGAGTTCTGAAACCGATTTTAACAAAAAAGAAAAAATTTGATTAAAAAGACATTTTTTTTTGCTAAACGTTTATGTGTGTACATATTTATAAGGACTTAAAATACTATGATACTGTGTGTTTTATGTTATTTTCCTTTATTTAAGATAAGCTTATGGTAAAATGTATAAAGTTAACAGTCTCATGTATGTCTTCTAGTCACTTTTACATATAGAAAAGTTATATACACAAGAAAAAAATGGAATAAACAAGAAAACTCTCAAATATTTAACATGAGTACAAAAAATACACTAAAATCAAAATTTGCATACGTTTCTTTGTGATCTTAAAAAATGAAAAAAAAACATATTAAAGAACTAAATTTACTAAGCTTAACTACATATGGTTTTTATATGGTTTAAGTTTCTAAATATGAGTAAAATCCACCGTTATTCGAATGATGATTTTAAATTATATTATAAAATATAGTGTATTAGATATGGTATTTATAAATCTTATTTAAAATCTACTGTGACTCAATGAATTATTTAAATCAAATTTTTAAAATCTAATGTTATTCAGTTTCAAAGTTTTGTAAATTTTTTTGTATTTAAAACTGATTTGAAATATTTTGTTGTGTAGTATCAAAAACAAATGATTGAAATCATAATATAAGGCATACTGTAGATATTTTTGAATTAACCAACTAAAACTATCTTTAAATTTTAAAATTTAATTGTTTACAAAACATTATTAATTGATTTTAAATCAACTCAACTACATTATGAAGTTATTCTACTTTGAAAAATAAAAACAGAGTTTTTACACTAGTGATTCTCCAATAATAATAAATCTTGACTTCATGTTTGTCAACCTAAACTAAACTTATTAATAAATGTTTTAGAATTAATAAAAATTCTCTCTTAACACTCAATCAGTGCTGGTCCTAGAAAATCCAAAACTAAGAAGCAAAAATAAATAAATTAACTACTTATTAAAAACAGTAAAAGAAAAAGTGGATTAGGACAGATTCAAACCTATGTTGAACATAGGAAGAACAATTTCTTGATCAATTTGGACTTCAAGCAAAATATATTTTTATACACTAACCATTCGTTTTGTACATACGAGTTGTTTATGCTCTTACTATATGCTCTTACTATAAACGTTACGGCTGTGATTTTCTTTCTTGTCATATAAAAGCATATTTTTCAGTTATGAAAAAGATTAGCAACTTGCTCAATAAGACTTTGAATATAGTACTTCAAGACCAAACATATATGAGTATTTTAATATAAAACCCTTTAAAGATCTTTTAAGATAACATCTCATATTCAAATCTTCATTTTGAAATACATAAAGACAATGTGGTATTGTCAAGAGTTTTTTTTCCCCAAACTACAATTTCTATAACTCTTGAGGAGTTTTGATTATATTCAAATCAATGATTTTATTGATTCATAATCTATGGATAAATACAAATGGTGTATTGATTACTTATAGTATTTCATACATCCCATAAACATATTTCGATCGAATAGCTAGAATTCCCAAAAAATGATTTTGATATCATCAACCTTATGGATTTTATCTTATAGAGATTATCATTTTCCAGTGGGTGGTGTAATTCAAGTTCTTCTGTTATTACCACATTGATAAGAAACTTGAAAGTAGTTGCATCTACCACATAAGACTATATCTTCTCATAATCAATTTCATATTGATTTTTCTTTGGTGCAAAGACTCATTTATATCCCACTTGTTTTACACATTTTAGTGTATGGACTACTAGATCAAATACTTTTCTATTTCATAAGAGTTTCTATCTTTATCTATTACTTCTTTCCAATTTGGCCAATCATTTCTTTTGTATACTTTTCAATAGACTTTGTTTCATGATCATCTTTCTCATTTATCATATCAACTGTTACTTTGCATGCATAGATATCATCGACGTCGATTTGCTTATCGGTTCCATTTTATTTCACACATGACAAAAAATATTGAGATATCTTCATTGTCTCAGTTACCTGAATTTGTTTCAGTCATGTTTAACATATGTTTTGGAGATCATTCAAAAACTTTATTTTCTCTTGACCATTGTTAATTTTTGTTCTTTTTCATTTACAAGGATTCTTATCTTTGGAACCAATATGTCTACAAGCTTTAGTTGTAACTAGCATTTTGATATTGTTCTTCTAGAACAACATTTATTCTTGGAGCATTTATAGTTGGTATATGTGACTTGATCACTCTATTTATTTGGATCAGTAAATGTGTCTGGCAATTGCTTTACTAAGCTATATAATTGAATTATTTTTTGGAATTCTATTTCACATTCTCTTTAATATGAGGATTAATGATAATTTATATAAAATTTATTTTCTTTTCTAACTGTTTATTTTCTCCCTCTTATGTTGGAGATACTAATTCACTTTTAACATTCATATCAAGCCTTACTTATATCATTTAGGGATGACTCTAGATTCTTAAGTATTAGTGGAGATTCATATCCAACATATATTTTCAACCTCATTTAAAAATTCATCTTAATTAAAGCTTTGTGGTGGAGCAATTGGAATGTATATCGCACATCCAACATTCTTAAAGGGGAAATGGTTGGTTTCTGACCCAATACCAATGACGGGGAGAACTACTGATGAATTGTTCGCTTGATGCAAATTAATGTTGTTCAAAATATTTAACACTTATCCCAGTGAATTTTTTATAGTCATCAAATACTTTAAGAAGTGAATTCACCAATATTATAAAGATGCATGGTGGGTGATCAGTCCACCAACATCTCCTTTATTCATGCCAATAATTTGGCTGGTGAAAACCGTATTACCATTTTATCTTATGAGAAAATAATTCAGAAGAATAATTTTGGTTCTTAAATGAATATTCTCATAAATCTTTAAGTATATTTTCACATCAGTACTAAACCAACATTGTCTAATTGCTTTATGCTAAATATTTTGTAAGCTTCTGGTTTACTATATATTTATCTTCATTACAATAATTTTTGTGTAGTACGATCTATAAGAGGATGTAGATACACTCTCTAAAATACTTTTACAGCCTTGAGAATTTTTTTTTGATTTGAAATATATATAACATTTCTTTTGCTTATTGTCTCAACATAAACTTTTTCAAAATCCCACAGATTTACTTTAAGAAGGATTCATCAATCTTAGTTTAGTGTAAACATAATCTTCTAGATGTTCACTTAATATAAAATGTAAGATTCTTTAACTCTTCCTCTCGAGATGATAATACTACACGTTTATCAATCCCGAATGAATCTCAATATTTGAATCAACAACCCGACATGGTTCATGTATTCTTTCTTAGATCCTTCTAACTTTTGAGACTATGAGAATGTAATATATTAAACCTTTTAATCACATTAATATGTACAACAATACTTATGTATTCTTCTGGAGCATTCATATATATCCTCTTCTTGAACACTCTTCAAGATTTACATTACCTTGTATTGTACTCGCATGTTTTCTTTCATATTATGATGATTTAATCATATCTCTTACCATCTTTATTTTCTAAACTTCAAGTGATACTATGAGTTCTAAAAAGAAACTCTTTGGATATTGACTCATATATTCCACATTCACGTCTACAACACTTTTATGTTCACTTTCTTGACCACTCATATTTTTGTGGATTTTCTTTATCAGTATAAAATGTCATAATCTTTTAAATAGAATAGATCTAATCAACTAGACTTGATTTTTCATCTTATACCAATAGCTCATTGTTTTTCTCAGTCACAAAGAGACCACTACAAGAAAACTAAGCTTTTACTAGGAAAATTTACTAAGAAAATATTTCCTCGTAAAATTACTACGATGTTACTTCGATTTTACGAGGAAACCAGTTTTCCTCGTAAAGTGCTCGTAACCTTACGAGAAAAAGGTTTTCTAGTAAAATCGAAGTAACCTTACGTGGCTATTACGAGGAAAACGTCATTTTCCTCGTAAACTCATAGTAACACTTCTCCTCGTAAAGTCCTAGTAACTCTTTACTACGAAATTAGGAGGAAAGGTTTTGTTACTACGAAATTAAGAGGAAATGGATAGAAAATATCGAATTTAAATCAAAAACGTGTTTTGTACTTACTTTTCCTAGCAATTTCTTAGTAAATTCTCAGATTCAAAAATTCCTATAAATACCACCATATGTGATTCATTTGAAACACACCAAAAAAAAATCAGCTATAAGCTTAATCAAACACAAAAAAAAATATCCGGTCCGGGAAATATTTTCGAGTTGCGGAAGTGGATGTATTCACACAGAGATAATAACGGGAGGGTGACGAAAGAATTTCTCGAAGGGTTGGAGACGTTTATACATCAAGAAGATTCGACACCACTCACACAGGAAAGTGGTAAGATGTTCTGTCCTTGTCGGAAATGTTGCAATACCAAATTAGGCCCTCGTGAAAATGTTTGGAAGCATTTAATAAATAGAGGTTTCATGCCATATTATTATATTTGGTATCAACATGGAGAAGATGCTAGTTGTAGGAATGAAGGTAGCAGTAGTAATAGCAATTTTCAGATTGAACCAGTTGAGCATTTGCGTAATGAAGGTAGCAGTAGTAATAGTTATCATCACCAAGAGGAACAAATGGTAGATTGTGATAGGGTTCATGATATGGTAGGTGATGCCTTTGTAACTCATGATGATGATGAAGTTGAAGAACCTAACTTAGATGCAAAAAAGTTTTATGAAATGTTAGATGCTGCGAATGAGCCAATTTACAGTGGTTGTAGAGAAGGTCTTTCTAAATTGTCGTTGGCTGCTAGAATGATGAGTATTAAAACCGATCACAATCTACCTGAAAATTGTATGGATGCATGGGCAGACTTGTTTAAAGAGTATTTGCCAGAAGACAATGTGTCTGCTGAATCTTATTATCTGATTCAGAAATTGGTATATAGTCTTGGGTTGCCCTCGGAGATGATAGACGTTTGCATCGACAACTGCATGATTTACTGGGGAGATGATGAGAAGTTAGAAGAATGTCGATTTTGTAAGAAGCCACGATTCAAACCGCAAGGTCGAGGGCGTAATAGGGTACTGTACCAAAGGATTTGGTACCTACCAATCACAGACAGATTGAAAAGATTGTACCAATCTGAGGAGACTGCTGGAGGGGTGAGATGGCACGCCGAGCATACTCAGACGGATGGAGAGATGACTCATCCATCAGATGCAAGAGCATGGAAACATTTTAACAATACATCCACATTACGCTAGCAATAGCCGGAATGTGTATCTTGGATTATGCACTGATGGATTTAGTCCATTTGGAATGTCTCGGAGACAATATTCATTGTGGCCGGTCTTTCTTACACTGTATAACTTGCCACAGGAGATGTGCATGCGACGAGGGTTTCTATTCATGACCATATTAATACCTGGTCCAAAACATCCAAAAAGATCTCTCGACGTTTTTCTACAACCACTGATAAAAGAGTTGAAAGATTTGTGGTCAACAGGGGTGAGGACATATGATTGTTCAATGAAAACAAACTTTACGATGCGAGCGATGCTTTTGTGGACCATAAGTGACTTTCCTGCATATGGTATGTTGTCTGGGTGGACTACACATGGGAGATTAGCTTGTCCATATTGTAATGGAATGACAGATGCATTTCAGTTGAAGCATGGTAGGAAGACTAGTTGGTTCGATTGTCACCGTCGATTTCTTCTGGTTCACCACCCATACCGAAGAAACAAGAAATTGTTCAGGCACAAAAGGGTTGTCAGGGACACTCCTCCTCCATATTTAACTGGAGAACAAATCGAAGCGCAAATCGATTACTACGGTGCTCTAGAAACAGCTCCTCGTGGTGGGAATTGGCATGTTCCCAGTAATACGCCTGATTATTATGGTGTTCAGCACAATTGGCACAAAAAGAGTATATTTTGGGAATTGCCATATTGGAAAGATCTTCTTTTTCGCCACAACCTCGATGTGATGCATATAGAGAAGAACTTTTTTGAGAACATCATGAACACTATATTGAATGTCCCAGGGAAGACGAAAGACAACGTAAAATCAAGGTTGGACTTACCCGATATCTGCTCAAGGAGTGAGCTACATATAAAAAGCAATGGGCAAGTTCCAGTTCCAATTTTCAGACTGTCATCAGAAAAAAAGTCTTCGTTGTTCAACTGGGTGGCTTCAGAAGTGAAGTTTCCTGATGTGTATGTTTCAAATCTCTCAAGATGTGTTGAGAAAGGGCAAAAGTTCTCCGGGATGAAGAGCCATGATTGTCATGTCTTTGTGCAGCGACTACTTCCCTTTGCGTTTGCGGAGCTACTACCGGCAAAAGTACATGAAGCACTTTCAGGTAATTAATTAATATAATACGATGACATGATTAATTTATTTATATATATATATATATACTAATATGGATAATTTTTGTTTTCGTATATATATAAGGAATTGGAGCATTTTTTAGGGATCTGAGCACCCGCACTCTTAAAGTGGAAGTTGTCCAACAACTTCATGAAAACATCCCCGTCTTAATCTGCAACTTGGAGAAAATATTCCCGCCAACCTTTTTCGACGTCATGGAACACCTAGTTGTCCACCTCTCGTATGAGGCATTACTTCGTGGACCCGTGCATTATGGATGGATGTATCAGTATGAAAGGGCCATGAAAACTTTGAAAGGAAAAGCCAAAAACCTAGCAAGAGTTGAAGGTTCTATTGTGGCGGGAAGTTTGACGGAAGAAACATCACATTTCACTTCGTACTACTTTGCACCGAAAGTACGTACAAGGAAACAAGCTCCAAGAAGATATGATGATGGTGGTGTCGTGCCGACATATATGGAAGACACCAAGGTGCTTCACACCACTAGTCGAAAACCTCACGCGGGAATTCGTCTAGACATGGTAAAATGATTTTTAATAACTATTTATATTTTATTTGAATATTCCAAATTAATATTTAATTTTATAAATTAATTTCAGGCTAAGGAGACATGAGTTCTTCCGTCTCTGAAAGACCTATACGAGAGGACCCACCGGAACAAGGCTGGGCAGTTTGTAGATCCTGCTTCCGAGCGGATCTACAACGAGGTTGTTGCCCGAGTTGACGAATGCCAGACCCAGTTGACTCAGCAGGCTGGGACTCCAGTCATATTATCCACTGTTGAAGTGGATAAGATTTACGAGGAGGTAAATAATTTCGTTTTACTATTAATTTTAAATATTTTCAAAAAAAATTTCTTAATGTTATTAATATATTTAATTACAGGTCGCCCCTAGGAAAAAGGGGCTTGTCATCGGGATTGGCTCGGTTAACGATGTCCTTGCAGCGACATCGTCTTATCATCAGGAGCAGCACGATGTCAATGCTCAGCTGCGGTCGGAGTTGTCTTCGCTCACCCAGCATGTCACTTCTCTCACCAATGTCCTCGACATTATGGCGGTTGGAAACCCACATTTGGAGGAGATGTTGCGTCAGAGATGGGAAGGCGGAGAGATTCCAACCCAACAACATCCACCATCACAGTCACAGCCGGCCACCAACTACGGACAAGATTTCCCGAGCCAGGACGACTTCGTTCAGCAATTTCACGACCACCATCCGTAGTTTTTTTTTATTTTAATTGTATATTATGAATTTTAAAACTTTCTGTATATTATTTAGTTATTTATAAAATATTTTGTTTTTTAGTTTTTATTTATAATTTGATTTTTTTAATTTTTTAAAAATAAAATAGTTATATTGATAATTAATTTTTTTAATAGGGAAAAAACCATTTCGAAGCAAAATCCTCGTAAGGATTCCAAGTAAAATCCTCGTAACATTTTCTAGTAAGTTCCTCGTAAGATTTTACTACGATCTTACGAGGAAAACCTTACTATGATGTTACGAGGAAATGCTGCGAGGAGCTTACGAGGAAACCGTACCCGGGACTTTACGAGGAAACGTTTCCTCGTAAATTAGCTACGACCTTACGAGGAAAAAAGCTTTACGATGAACGTGTTTCGAGGAAACGTGTTTCCTCGTAATTTCCTAGTAAATGGCCATTTACTAGGAAATTACGAGGAATATCCGTCCTAGTAATGGCCGAGTTTTCTTGTAGTGGACAAGATATAATTATGAACTTCTTTAATCTCTTTTCTTAAGCATGGGCCTGTTGGACAACATTATTTGTGAAAAATATGAATTCTTTAATATCTTTGTTTCACTGGTATTATTTATAGGAAAATTTTACTTCTAAACTTAACATCCAACATAGTTGAGCTTTATTTACAGACTGTAGGTCTTGTAATTCTTAGATGCAATTACATAATAAGATTTAGGTAATCACATTCAGGTGATCATACCTTTTTTGAATTGTTCTCCAAAACTTATGGATCTTATAAAGTCAAGCCTTAAACTTAAAACACTTATAAAATGGTAATGAAATATGATCACATACTAAATTTTATGCAAATTATTTTATATAATCAAGTTTTAGTCAACTTTGTATATAAAACATAGAAAAATACTTATTTTACAAAGACCATCGCATCAGCCATGAAAATTCCAACTATTCATGTTTTACGATATCTCAAAAAATATCTTCCCTTTTAAAGAAAATAAATAACCCTGAAATACTTAAAATTTGCTCATATAAATATTGTTATTATGTTAGTACACATCAAAATTAAGGCAATATATATATATATATAGACCAATAATACTACTATGAATCAAATTTAATTAGGAAATAATTAATAGCAATAAGCAAGTTTAGAATATAAATCATATATATATGCATAAATCTGTCTATAAATCATATAAGGAATAAATATATATATCGAACTATAATGATCAAAGCATATATTGTATTCACAACAGTGTTTTAAACTATAATCTAGTGAAAGTAAATATTCTAATTACTATTCCGTGTTCACCATTTCTTTTTTACAAAAACAAGGTTTGTAAAAACACTCGGATATAGGATGATGATCAATAAAACAATGACTCTTGATCTGATCATCAGGCGCCATTACTCTCTGAGGCTTAATATTCTAGCGGTTGTATTATATCGTTTGTAATAACCCTCGTTAAAGAGTAAAGCGCATACAAAAAAAATCACGCAACAACCAAAAAAATTACCCAAGCAAGTAGAAGTCGGATTGATCTATTCCCATGGATGGTTGTGGATCCCAAGGTATATAAGAAAATTTAGTAAATCTTAGTAGTTTTTTATCTGAAGAAATAAATTCTTCACGAAATTTAGTGGATTGAAAATGCTCGCGGTTCGGCCTGGAACGTCCTAGTCGGAAGAGAAAATTAATCAAAATTTTATTTTAGTGCCTTAAGAGAGGAATGACCTTATACTTATTTTAGAAAAGTTTTGGTCTAATAAATCTAGGGTTTTGTCAAGGAAACACATTCCCGCAAGCCCAAATTAGCTTATAACACGTTCGGGATTAAACATGGCCCATTCAGGCCCATCTACGACGGTAAGCGTGTCTAAAAGCTTCCGGAAGATGCAGATGCTTGCTTGCCTCCTCCAAGAAGCTGGACGTGTGCTTCTACTTGAATGAACCACCTCAAGCACCTCATGTTTCTTTTTATTGGCTAAGTTTGTGGCTGGCCACCAATCTTGATTTAATTGGAAAGATTTGTGGCTGGACACAAATCTATCTCCTAATGGTTGGTTTGGGAGGAAGGTACACCTCCTGCTTGCTATGCAAGACCTATACTTTCTCCTGAGCTCATTCTCCACCCCTATAAATAGTATACAGCTCCTTAGTCATTTCTCATGTTAGGAACTCTTACCATAGCAACTCGTGAAAGTTGAAGTCTTAAGGTAAATTTTTGGTCTTTAGCTTTCTTTTTTTAAATTAATTTTTATTTTTTTTTCTCTTCTTTTCTTAGTTAAAACTTAGATAGAATTTCTTTCTCTATATTTCATGTGACTAGATTTCTAAATTTCTAGAGTTTTCCGATAGAATTTTAAGCAAAGCCGACCACGAGATAAGAGCAATTGCAGTCCAAAACTTTCACCTAAGTGTTGATGTAAGTCTTGGCTATGGGTAATGATTTTTTCTGTGTGTGGTTAACGCATGCAAAACAAAAGTATTGGTTGATGCCTTGCTAGGTTCTGCATTTAGATATATATATATATATATATATATATATATATATATATATATATATATATATATATATATATATATATATATATATATATAAAATATGATAATTATTGATTTTTGTGAAAGATATTGGGTTATATCCTTCGGGCCTTGGCTTGGAGGGTATAACATGTTTGATCATGTCATAATGGGGAAACCCGTAAAGCCATGGACTTCCAAATAGGAATGATCTGTGAAGGTCTGATACGCGGGTGGAGTGTCGTGATAGTCATTGGTGTCCACTCAAGGCTTGTGCCTTGTTTGGGGCCTTACCAAAATTAGTTCCGGGTAGGACACGAATTAGACACGTGTGATAGGGCTAGCTACCCTCGACCGTGTGGCTGCATGACGATACGGCAGTTTTGTGATCCGGGCCATCGTCTTTTTAGAGTTTGTGTTTGGAGTCAATGGGCGCAAGAAGAGATGTTGGATGAACTTCGTACTGAGATTGGAACCAATGGTGAGAGGCAGTCGTCGATGATCTATGAAGATCTAACCACTCGTGAAGAGTGGATGATTGGATTACTTGATTGCTTTAATTTTTGCATTGTGCATTGCTTGAAATAATTAATCTCTGCTGCTTGATAATTGATGCATATTTTTTGGGGGATAATTTAATTGTTAGGGAACCTAACTCACTGAGAAAATTAGTTGCTCACTAGACTCTTTTTTTTTGCAGTCAACCCTTAGTAAGTTGCTTTCGGGATCGGAAGAGCACAAAGCTGTTGGTGTAGATTTGATACTTTTTTGCAAACATGTATGTTTTGTAATATGTATGATATGGGTTTGAATATCGGCCGAGCATGTATAAATTCTTTGATGTAGTTTAAACTAAAGTATATACGAATAAGAAAGGTTTGTGAAATGCTTGGATCCCGTATGATACTAGTTCTAGTTCGGAACAAACTAACTAACGATTTAAATTCAGGTTGCAAAGCCTTAACTTGAAATCATTAGGGAACACGTTCTTAGACCTTTGATCTTGGGATTTTGGATCTGATCCGGGAACCTCGGGCCAAGGGTTTGGGACGTGGTAGTAGCATCTTTGATCTGGTTAAATTTCTTTAGTTTGTCGTGCATGTTCTTTTTTATTGGTGCATGGCAAACTAGTTAACTTTTACTTATTCCGGATCAGGGGTGTTACACCATCTACCAAGTTGGATGCTCGTCCCACTTGGTTTCAAAACACCAGCGATGACTATTTCAAACACAGCTGATCTGTCTATTCTACTAAATGTGAGGACGTGGTTGGATGAACTTGCAGTGCTTGTAACAATAGGTCCTAAGAGCGTAGTGGAATACTAATTCCTTTGTCAGACAAACTTCTCAGTTGGTGCAACATCGTATGTATTTGACGAGATAGCTGACAAAAACTCTAGAGTGACATATGAAAGTAAGTATGTAATTACAATGCAAAAAAAAATAAGTGAATGATATTTTAGCCTCTTTAAGTTTACAGGTTTTGTTGATTCAGATCTTGTCTTTGGTGATCGTGCTGCAACAACTGAACGTGTAATGAATGATATATTTACGGAGGGAAGAGATGCTGATATTCCACAAACTTTCTCTGGAGATTGCGTATGCTGACAGTTGTCTAGCTGATGATAATCGTGTCAACCCACCTGTGAGAGAAATAATAGAACTCGATGAAAGTGACTGGTAAGTTAGCTTATTTCAACTTAATGGAAATATTAGAATAAACCATGTGACCCATAGTAAATGTGGCTAACTTGTTAAGTAATAGGAGTGATATATTAAAATAGTTACGTAGGAACATGGAAAAATATTATAAAAATGTTTTAACCAGTTAAATATTACATAATAAATGCTAAAAAAAATTTGGTCAGCTAATTACTATTGCGTTTAAGCAGTTTTTACTATTTTTGGATGTAAAAGTAACTCTTGACTGTGTAATTGTCACCATTTTTCATGGAACACAAGACCTGCTAACAGTGTGATGGGAACTATTGCACAAGAGGATGCGTCACCAATATTTTGGGACGTTGGGGTGGACTTAGGGAACTACCCATCACATGTAAGTGATAGAACCGTAATATATAAACTACGGAGAACTGAATATTGTAAAAATTAAAATAATTATATTATACCAAATGATAAGAAAAGGATGATACAATCGTAGAGTCGAGATATTATCTCTTTCCTTAACTCAAAATACGTCCTGTAGTGCGACGGTTCTGTAACGTAATGAGTCCCAGGATACAACTGCAAAAATCTTCTGATCTGCGTCACTCTATCAGAAGTCTGGCGAAACTTGTTTTGTGTATACTCTCAGACTCAAAAAAAAAAAGTATGAAGGATTGCTGGTTTTTTGTTCGTATCCTCTTTGCTACACAAGTGCTCCTTTTAAATAGAAAAAGTGAAACACCTTGTGACATTATGGAGACCACTAACGTACCAATGCTTTCAATTGTAGTAAAGGAATTTAATTCCCATGATTCATTGTACGTTAGATATCAAAGCTATAATGCATATTTGACCAAATCAAATAAGCTAATATACTTTATGAGGCTTATATTTTTATATTTAACAAACATAAAAATATATTATGAATAAGATTTTAAAACAAGTTAATTAATATAAAATCTAATTAACAAGTTAAATCTAAATTCAAACCTAATATCCAAAGTGATTTATTTGCTAAATATTTTTATACTTAGCCAAATATAAAGCTTTATAAGCTTTTTTATATCACTCACTTTGAACCTCCATTTTTCATTCACAACAACTCCGCTTTGACAAACAAATACACTATCTCATAGTGCTTACGGTGACGATCTCATCGTGTCCAAATTCCGGTTCTTTCGACAGACGTCTCCGTCGGAAAACCCATTGGAAAAATGGTGCACCCCACTTTGTCAAAAACGAGTTCCAACAATCTCCCACATGAATAGAAATGACTCTAGACACATGAAAAAATGACTTTTGAGAGTACGAGCGAAAAATCTACTGCATGATGAGTTGGTAGCATTTTTCAGCCTTGAACCATTCATTGTTAATAACTATCGGATTTACTCAAACAGAGGGTGAACATGATGTCTTGAACCCCCCGGACTTTGGTGTAAACCGAGACAATAGCTACAACACAACTTCATTCTCTCACAAAACAAATTTCTCTATTGTGTTCATTTTGGCCGTGAACATTCCTGGTTAATCATGAGTGAACTTGGAGAATATAGCCTTTCCTTCATTCTCCTAGAAATGGCCCCATTTCACACTCACAAGGTGATTTTCCATTAGTTTTGTTTAGAGGAGTATCATGTACTACTTCATTCATATCTCAAAACTATGGACACAAATCATTAAAAGCAAATGCTTATCCTCTAATCCTTACATGTAGCACTGTTTAATCATCCTAGGAAATGAGTATAGACCGAAGTCTGACAGTGCTTTGGGCAGATTTAGTTTGACTTAGTTGTCTCCTTGAACTTATTTCTTGGGATCTCCAGTCATTTAGGTAGAGTTACCGCCAAACTTCATCTTAATTCATAGGCTTTAAACCCATTCCTCTTGATGATTTGACAACTTGATCTCGTGACAAACCTTTAGTAAATGGATCCGCAAGGTTTTCATTTGTTCTGATGTAATCAATCTTAATTACACCAGTTGAGATCAATTGTCTAATGGTTTTATGACGTCTTCTTATATGACGAGATTTACCATTATACAAGCTGCTCAGTGCCCGGCCTATTGCTGCTTGGCTATCACAATGTATACGTAATGCCGACACTGGTTTATCCCACATTGGAATATCTTCCAAAAAATTTCGAAGCCACTCTGCTTCTTCTGCAGCTTTGTCTAAAGCTATAAATTCAGATTCCATGGTTGATCTAGCCAAAAGAGTTTGTTTGGAAGACTTCCAAGAGACTGCAGCACCACCAAGTGTAAAAACATATCCACTTGTGGATTTAGAGTTTTTGGAGTCGGAAATCCAGTTGGCATCACTGTATCCTTCCTGAACTGCAGGTTCTTTACCATAGTTTAGCCCATAAGTTTTAGTATAACGTACATAGTCTAATACTCTTGTTATGGCTTTCCAGTGGTTATGTCCTGGATTACTTGTGTAGCGGCTCAGTACATTGACCGCATGTGCTAAATCAGGTCTAGTACAGTTTGTCAAGTACATCAAGCTTCCGATGACACGCGCATACTCTGACTGTAACACTGCTTCACCTGAATTTTTCATCAAGTGAAAACTAGGGTCTACAGGAGTTTTTGCCTTTCCCTTCGAGTAGGATTTAAACCTCTCAAGTATCTTTTCAGCATAATGAGTCTGAGATAAGATGATTCCTTCAGAATTACGAAAGATCTTAATCCCTAGGATAACATCAGCTAGTCCCATATCTTTCATTTCAAACTTGCTCCTTAGTATGTTCTTTGTTTGAGTGACCATGTCTTTATTACTACCAATAATGAGCATGTCATCTACATACAAGCCAAGCAAAACGTATCCAAGTGGTGTACTTTTGAAGTATATGCACTTGTCACATTCATTAATGCTGAAACCATTTGACATCATAACATTGTCAAATTTTTCATGCCATTGTTTTGGAGCTTGCTTAAGTCCATACAAAGACTTCACAAGTCTACAAACTTTATGTTCTTGTCCTGGGACAATTAACCCTTCAGGTTGTTTCATATAAATCTCTTCTTCTAAATCACCATTTAGAAAGACAGTTTTTACATCCATCTGATGGATTTCTAGATTTCTCAATGCTGCAATTGCTATCAGCATTCTGATCAAAGTTATTCTCGTTACCGGAGAATAGGTGTCAAAGAAATCTAAGCCTTCTTTTTGGCGAAAACCTTGCACCACAAGTCTACACTTGTACTTATCAATTGACCCATCAATATTCAACTTTCTTTTGCAAATCCATTTACACCCCAGAGCTTTAAACCCTTGTGGCAAATCGGTTAAATACCAAGTGTGATTTTGCATAATAGAATCGATTTCACTATTGAAGGTTTCTTTCCAAAAATCAGCGTCTGGTGTAGACATAGCTTCAGCGAAACTTCTTGGTTCATTCTCCAAAAGAAAGACCATAAAGAAATCTTCACCATAAGATTTTTCCTTACGTGCTCTTTTGCTACGTCTAGGTTCATCTTCAAATAGTTCCGCATCATCAAACGATGTGCCAGAAGTACTCGCCTCATGTCCAGAGGTGTTTGCATCTCTTTCTTCATGAGTTCGTTTTAGATTCTCTCTATTCTTACACGGAAACACGTGTTCGAAGAAAGATGCATTCCTTGATTCCATAATTGTATTAACATGAACATCTGGTACATCTGACTTATGAACCAAAAATCGATAAGCACCACTATTATGGGCATATCCGATGAAAATACAATCTACTGTTTTAGGTCCAATTGAAACCTTCTTCGGAGGTGGTACTGCGACTTTTGCAAGGCACCCCCACACTTTCAAGCATTTGTACGAAGGTACAACACCTTTCCAAAGTTCATATGGTGTTTTACCAGTAACTTTGTGTGGTATTTTGTTGAGGATATAATTTGTGGTAAGCAATGCTTCCCCCCACATGTTCTGGGCTAACCCAGATTCCTGCAACATCGCATTCATCATCTCTTTAAGAGTTCGGTTTTTCCGCTCCGCAACTCCGTTAGATTCAGGTGAATAGGGAGCGGTTGTTTGATGAATGATGCCATGCTCTTTACAGAACACATCAAATGGTCCATCACACTCGCCTCCTCTATCACTTCGAACTATCTTTATGTTCTATCAAGTTGGTTTTCAACCTCGAGTTTATACTCTTTGAATTTTTCTAAGGCTTCATCTTTGCTTCTTAGCAAATAGACAGCAATATTTTGTACAATCATCTATGAAAGTCACAAAATATTTTTTCCCACCTCTAGTTTGAACAAATTTTAAATCACACAAATTTGTATGAATTAAACCAAGAGGTTCAGTTGTTCTCTCAACATGATGGAATGGAGTTTTTGTGAGTTTTGCTTGTACGCATACTTCACATTTCTCTTTGCTCAATTTGCATTTCGGAATTAGGTTTAAATTAATTAATCTTTGCACAGATTTATAATTTACATGACCTAATCGTTCATGTCAAACCTTGAACGGTTCAACCAAATAAGCAATTGGTTCATTTGTGGATAAAACTGTCTTAATACACGTTTTGACCAATCCATCCTGAACATATCCTTTGGCTAATAAAATATCATTCTTCTTTAGCACAAGTTTATCAAACTCGAAATTTACTACAAATCCAGCTTTGCTTAATAGCGAACCAGAAATAAGATTCTTTCGCATATCTGGAACATGTTTAACATTTTTGAGAGTAATCTCTTGTCCAAAAGTTAGCGCAAGTTTCACTTCGCCACAACCTTCAATAATAGACGAGCCGGTGTTACTCATAAACAACCTCTCCTCAACATTGCATTTTTGATAAGTACTAAACATATCCTTATCAATGCATATGTGAGTGGTGGCACCTGTGTCATACCACCAATCTTTTAAATTTGACTCAATTGTATTGACTTCTGTGACCATAGCACAAGTGTCATTTTCAATTAGATTGCCATAAAGCTTCTTTTTGTCAAGCTTGTTACTTTTGTAAGTTATAAGCATTGACGGAATCTGAATGCTCTTTTAAGCAGACATCTCAGTTCCCATAGCAAATGGAATCATAAATGGCAGACCACTCTCAAACTGAATTTGAGGCGTCAACTCATTTAACCCATTGCCGATCACATTACTAAATCCATTAAAGATTGATATACTTGTGTTGTAAGACATATTTGAATTTTGAATCTGCTCACAAAATCCAAAAAAAAATATTAGTATAAATATACAATACTAAACTCAAATAAATTTTTAAAATAAATAATAAATCTAGAATAATAAATTCTCAAACTTTAACGGTACCACCAAATTTAACTCAATAACAAATCAAATATATTCTCAATTCAACCGCAATGACACAAAGTATTAATTGGTCAAATGATAAAATAATTCTATTGAATTTTTTCCAATAACACCGATTAGAAGAAATGAATTATAGTACTAACAGAAATGAAGATTGCGTCTAGTGGAATCAAATATGCCAACAATTTTCTTTAGTTAAATAGAAAAAAACAGAAACAGTGGACTATAATTATTGTACGAGACAAAAAATGCAGTAATCTTTTGACTATAGCAAATCAGATATCAGTATAAAGGAATTAGGCTATGAAGCACGAGCCAAATTGACTCAATAAATAATACTGACTTCGACCAAACAAAGCTAATAATATAGGAAATATGCAGACCACAAGGAAATTCCACAAGATTACGGGGAAGAAAAAAATAGTTCTAAAAAAGATAATTCGGCAGTTCCTTTTTAGAAAAATCGATCAACCAAGAAAATAGCAAAACTAAAGGTTTGACTAATAACAGAAGCCGACGAACTTTCAATTTTCTTTTTCAGCTTAGTTAAAAACAGAATTAAACTAGTTAAGAGACAATAAAATTATTCCAGAAACAACAATTCCTGGAAATAAGAGGCAAACACAAAAACAATAAATCCTGCAAAAAATACGTAAGCAAGATCACAAACTTGCAGTGCTTGTAACAATAGGTCCTAAGAGCGTAGTGGAATACTAATTCCTTTGTCGGACAAACTTCTCAGTTGGTGCAACATCGTATGTATTTGACGAGATAGCTGACAAAAACTCTAGAGTGACATATGAAAGTAAGTATGTAATTACAATGCAAAAAAAATAAGTGAATGATATTTTAGCCTCTTTAAGTTTACAGGTTTTGTTGATTCAGATCTTGTCTTTGGTGATCGTGCTGCAACAACTGAACGTGTAATGAATGATATATTTACGGAGGGAAGAGATGCTGATATTCCACAAACTTTCTCTGGAGATTGCGTATGCTGACAGTTGTCTAGCTGATGATAATCGTGTCAACCCACCTGTGAGAGAAATAATAGAACTCGATGAAAGTGACTGGTAAGTTAGCTTATTTCAACTTAATGGAAATATTAGAATAAACCATGTGACCCATAGTAAATGTGGCTAACTTGTTAAGTAATAGGAGTGATATATTAAAATAGTTACGTAGGAACATGGAAAATATTATAAAAATGTTTTAACCAGTTAAATATTACATAATAAATGCTAAAAAAAATTTGGTCAGCTAATTACTATTGCGTTTAAGCAGTTTTTACTATTTTTGGATGTAAAAGTAACTCTTGACTGTGTAATTGTCACCATTTTTCATGGAACACAAGACCTGCTAACAGTGTGATGGGAACTATTGCACAAGAGGATGCGTCACCAATATTTTGGGACGTTGGGGTGGACTTAGGGAACTACCCATCACATGTAAGTGATAGAACCGTAATATATAAACTACGGAGAACTGAATATTGTAAAAATTAAAATAATTATATTATACCAAATGATAAGAAAAGGATGATACAATCGTAGAGTCGAGATATTATCTCTTTCCTTAACTCAAAATACGTCCTGTAGTGCGACGGTTCTGTAACGTAATGAGTCCCAGGATACAACTGCAAAAATCTTCTGATCTGCGTCACTCTATCAGAAGTCTGGCGAAACTTGTTTTGTGTATACTCTCAGACTCAAAAAAAAAAAAAAGTATGAAGGATTGCTGGTTTTTTGTTCGTATCCTCTTTGCTACACAAGTGCTCCTTTTAAATAGAAAAAGTGAAACACCTTGTGACATTATGGAGACCACTAACGTACCAATGCTTTCAATTGTAGTAAAGGAATTTAATTCCCATGATTCATTGTACGTTAGATATCAAAGCTATAATGCATATTTGACCAAATCAAATAAGCTAATATACTTTATGAGGCTTATATTTTTATATTTAACAAACATAAAAATATATTATGAATAAGATTTTAAAACAAGTTAATTAATATAAAATCTAATTAACAAGTTAAATCTAAATTCAAACCTAATATCCAAAGTGATTTATTTGCTAAATATTTTTATATTTAGCCAAATATAAATCTTTATAAGTTTTTTTATATCACTCACTTTGAACCTCCATTTCTCATTCACAACAACTCCGCTTTGACAAACAAATACACTATCTCATAGTGCTTATGGCGACGATCTCATCGTGTCCAAATTCCGGTTCTTTCGACAGACGTCTCCGTCGGAAAACCCATCGAAAAAATGGTGCACCCCACTTTGTCAAAAACGAGTTCCAACAGTAAGCACTATCGAAGCAACTGGAGATGGGTTAGTCAATGATGATTTTTTGGGAAGGAGTTACAAATGAAGTGTTCGCTGCTGAAGGAGAAGTAGACATTAATGCTCCAGGCGAGGACCACAATGTTGGTGTGGTTATAGGTAATACAAGTCAGAAAAGAGGAGAAGAATAACCGAATGGGCGTTACAACCGACATAACTATAATTGAAGAAGGAAGAGGTTCTTGTATCGAGTCAACAAATGAAAACTTTGCGCCTTATGGTCATGATGTCCGCCAAGAAAATATTATGGAAGAGGAAACAAGGGTGGTGGCAGTTGAAGATTCTAACTTGGCACCACAAATGAACAAAGGTTTAATATATCAATTTGATTTCACACGATTTATGTATAGAGCTTAAATTTAATCTAAAATTGTTTGTAGAAATGGTTGTTGGTAAAGGAATGGAGTCAGGCTCAGGGCCAACTTAAGGAGCTAACAGTCTACCATCAATGATGAACTTAACTTTGAGCTGTAAACAGAAAAGGAGTGGGGACAAGCAATGCTGGTGCAAGGGCAAAAGACACGTCCCCTGGAGGGAGTAAAACAGAGGGTGGGTGGTGCGTATTTGATCACAGGTGAAAATGGCGTAGTATTTCAGTGTTGAATGTTTTTTTTGTTTATTCTCTGATGTGTGTTATATGTGGGGTTGCATCTGTTTTGGTCGGTTACTGATTGTCTTAGCCTACGGGGAGTTTTATTTGGTTGGCTAAACGAACGGGTAACTGAACTTGGAAGAATACATCATGTTTTTATCTATATCGGTACAATTAAGAACGGTGTTTAGCAAGGGTTTCAGTCATTCTGGTTTGTTAAATTCCTTTGTAACCGTTAAGTAATATATAATTGTTTTTGAAGTATGTGCTATTAATACATCTTTTTCATACTAAAATTTTACCTCTCTAATATTGTGTAAATGATCCACAAATCAATAGATTGTTAGTTCATATACTAAGATATTTAATAACAAGTGTAAGGTAGAAGGAAGCAAAATGTACTAAGACATTGTATAGCAAGTGTAAGGTAAAATTTTGTTAGTTCAATAAATATGAATAATGAAATAATATGTTTACAGTTAATTTTACAAAACATCGACCTTTGGTGGGAGATTTGGAGATTTAGCCTCATTACTCCGACACTAAAAAAGTTCTTATAAGAGAAATTGGAAACTATTCTGACGAGGTTGCGGTTGGTGTGATGTTCAGGACAAGAGATTTCTTCAAACAACATATGGCGATTTACGCGATAAGCCGGAAGTTTTGCTACAAAACTAGGTAGTGTGAACCAGAATTTATTGTTCTTGAATGTTGTAGTAAGGCTTGCCCTTGGCGAGTATATGTTGTCAAACTAAAAGATGCTGATGTTTTGGAAATTAGAAAAGTGGTCACTGAACATTTGTGTTCAGTGGATGAGCGTTTTGTGTTCAGTGGATGAGCGTGGCGGCTATCATACTCAAGCAACTGCCTCGGTTATTGGTGAGCTTATGAGGAGCAAGTTTGGTGGGGAATGCGGAGGACCAAAACCGCGCGAGATTAGAAAAACGATGTCCGAACCGATCCGAACCCGACATAAGTACCGAATGGATCTTGTTTTACGGTATTTCAGGTTATGGGTTCTACCCGAACTTAAATGGATATCCGAAAGAACCCGAAAGTTCAAAATTCCAAAAACAAACTTGTACCATATCCAATCTGAATTTCTAAGATGTATCCAAAACACATCAATATATTATTAAATACCTACAATAAATTAATTATTACATGAATAATTAACTAAAATACTTAGTTTAATATATATTTTATTGGTTAATATTAATATTTTATATTTGACACTGCATTCGAAGTTTAGCTATGAATACATTTGTTTAGAAGTTTAAACAATGTTGTTGTTTTTAAAATTTAAATAGTATTCTTACGTTTATATAATTTTTAGTTAGAACTTTAATTTTTATGTTTCATTATGTGTGATTTTCATTCTTACAAGGCTTTGGTTTGTCATGAATCATGATATATTTACTGTTTTCACGTATAGTTCAATGACAAGTTTCGTATAGTTGATGGACGAGTTTCACAAAAATATTTTGAAGAACAATAATATGGTTTAAAGAAGCTTAATACGTAAATTTATTGAAATAATTAAAGATATATTGAATTTAATCAAGTATAAATTAGTATTTTTGAAACCGATAACCCGATTAGTACCAAAACCGAAACTATTTCGGGTTCAACCGTATCTTGGACATATAACTAAACCCGAACCAAACCCGACCCGATTTTTTTATAATATCCGAATGGGGCTGAAATTCATGAACCTGAAAACCCGAAACCCGAATGAACCTAAACCGAAACCCGAATGAGACCCCGATTGCCTACGTCTAGTTTTAACCGGCTAAAGATTTGAATAGGGATATTATATATGGTTACTTAGCTCAGCCTCGTCCTATATAATTTAACCTGAACCTTAAATAAACCTTAACCCTTTTAGAATCCATGAAAATATTTTGACATTTTCAACCTTTTTAAAATTCTTTATCTTTCTATGTGAATGCATTTTATATAATCTTTCTCATATATTAACATAAATTAAATAAAAATGGTTTTTGATTAAAATATTTCTTGTTTTTAATCTAGAAATTTATGATAACTGCAGAAAAACTTATTTTACGGTTTAGACGAGAAAAAAATCGATTTTTCGACTGTGGCGGGAAAACTCGATATTGCGTTTCTGGCGGGAAAATCCTTTTGGCGGAACTTTTTATGGTCGGAAAAACTCAATTTTATAGTTTTAGCGAGAAAATTGATTTTATGGTTTTGGTGGAAAAAGTTATTTTGCGGGAAAACTCGTTTTGCAGTTTTGGTGGGAAAGCTTGTTTTGCAGTTTTGGCGGAATTTTTATGGTTTTGGCAAAAAACTTGATTTTACGGTTTTGGCGGGAAAAATCGATTTTACAGTTTTGGTGAAAAACTCATTTTTGCGGAAAAACTCGATATTACGGTTTTGGCGAGAAAACTCAATATTTATGGTTTTGCTAGGAAAATTCATTTGGGGAGAAAACTCAATTTTACGGTTTTGAAAAAAAAACTCACTTTTCGGGTTTGGTGGAAAAACATATTTTTGGGGGAAACTCGATTTGGTAAAAAAAAAACTCATTATTGCTTCTCGCGAAAAACTTTGTTTTTACGATTTTGGCGAAAAAACTCTATTTTGCGGTTTTGGAATAAAAATTCATTTTGTGAAGTTTTAGTTTAAAAAAAAAACATTGTTGTTTAACAAAGCAAATACAAAAAAAAAAGTTTAAGTGGGTCCATTGCTATCAAAACCCATTAATTCCCAACCCTTAGTTGACCATAAATACTTTATGAGTAATGCATTAGGATTAAAACTCTTAAATTATTTGGATGGACTAGACCAACCCTAATTTTCATGAACCTATATAACATCCCTAGATTTGAATATAAAAATAAAAACAAACTTAGCAATGAAAAATCTTTATTACATAGAGAAGAGTGAGGTTCACTCATGCATAGGGGTAGATCACTACTACACTTTTAACGCAAGGAACAAACACATGAGAACGTGGTCCACGACAACAACACAATTATAATAATAGACAAGACTAGGTCACTAAAAATCAAAGGACTCCAAGGTTATCTTTATAGATCATGACTGCAATTCTTTCCAATTCAACGTCAAGCACATCCGGTGTAATGCATTTGTAGACATCACACCCGTCAACAAAGCAATCTGATTTTCGTTTGGGCCATTTCAAAATAATTTTAGTTTTGACCATTTATATAAGTATGTGAAATCTACGTGATGGTTGTAACCGGCTAAAGATTTGAATATAGAAATAAAAACAAACTTAGCAATGCACTCCTTATTACATAGAGAAAAAGAGGTTCACTGATACAAAGGTGGAGATCAGTACTACATTTAAACGCAAGGAACAGACACATGAGAGGGTGGTCCACGACAACAACTCAAAAACAACAACACAATTATAGTAGTAAACAAGACTAGGTCACTAAAAATCAGAGGAGTCCAAGGTTGTCTTCGTAGATCATGACTGCAATTCTTTTCACCTCAATGTCAAGCACAGCCGGTGTAATGCATTTGCAGACATCAACACCCGCAACAACGTGAGCTTGAATTAGAAGAATAGCGGTGATAACAGAGTCGAACTAGCTATGGTTCTGGGAACAGTACCAGTCTCTCAATGGTTAGTGTCTTCATATCTTTGGCACTTAGTTGTTTCCCGGCTTGTCTCAATAGATAGGGAAAAATTTGTGAAATTGGGCGCAATTCCTGGGTGATCATCCCGTCCATCCTGAGAGAGTTGCTGCAGTCTAACACAAAAACTTGCCAAGGCGAACAGTCAACACAAACCCCCACCCAATGCTTTTTTTGCCAAAATTATAAGAGAAGTAGAAATGATTAACTTCAGCAATGGGGCAATCTACAGATACATAATCACACATGGAGGGTGGGAACATGGCCGGCTCAAGGTATTTATGGGCCCATGGGCAAAAGATTTTTTTATAAAAAATTTACATGTATTTATGGGCAATTTTAATTTTTTGGGCCCTAATCCCTAATTATTTTAAGAAATTTGGACCCCTCTTTAGCATTACTTTCTGTGAAAAAAAGTTTGGGCCCCAGGGCCCACGCCCCCTTGCCCCATGCCCTAAGCCGGCCCTGGGTGGGAATCGAAAACTCTCTTTCTTAGATGACTTGGAAAACTTGAAGAAAGTGTTAGCAAGGAGTGAAACAAAATTTGTGTCCAGAAAAATATTTTTTCTTGGATTGAATCCGATCAGAATGGGATATAAACACCGAATAAGTGTGATGGATGAACACATCGACAACCTAGAATATACAACGTGCATTCAAAGTTGGTTAACATGAGGCTGTTTAATAGAAATTCTTACTGCTGATATGATCTACTAACTCGCAGCCACAAAACACTTGGTCAGATATAGCTACAGACGCTCAAGACAATCAACCACCTAGCGATGGCAACACCGTCGACGACAACATTTAAAGCACTCCAGCAGCGAACGTCTTTGCGGTTTATGCATAAGCAAACACCGCAGCGTTCGAGGAGGTTAAAAGATGTTCTCAACTCTCGAAAAGAAGTCGGCCGAACAAGATAAGATCAGGATATCTCTTGCTAAACATTAAAACCCTAACGTCAAGAACCAGTGGCGTTCTTCCGCATGGAACTACTAGAATCCGCGGAAGAAGACTCAACTTTATGAATCCGCACTACAGGCCCACCAACAAAGAACGTTCTGTTTGTCAAAATCACGACGAAGAAAATCCTGACGTGACACGGCCAAGCACGGACAATCCCCAACCTCTCGATTGAGAACTGGGAGCTGATGAAGTCAAACGAGTCAACTTGCAACCCAGCGTCAGTCCGACCCTTCGGACGAGGATGCTGACGTGCATCCAAGTAGGACGAGTATCCGCGCGGCTCAGGATCACTCTCCGTTCGATATACCCATGACTTAAGAAGAAGAGAATATCTTCTGGGTGGAAAAGGAAAAGTTTGCCGAAGAAGAGGCTCGAGTTACTCGCACAAAACGCCGAGAAACTTGGAAAACTACTGACAACGATCTTGACGAGATGCGTAATCTCCGCGACTATATCACAAAAACGTCTGCAAAGTGAAAGCGATGAAATCTCAAATTCACCACACCACCATTGCTGCACCAGAGATCGACAGACTCCTTGAGAAGGCTCGGAAAACTCCGTTCACTGCTCGTATCACCAAGAGGAAAATCTCGGACCCTGGGAAGATCAAAGTTCTCGTGTATGACGGCACCAGTGATCCCAAAGCGCATCTGCAAACCTTCCAGATCGCGATGGTTAAGGCTAAACTTAGGGAAATCAAAAGAGATGCCGGCTACTGCCCCTCTTCGTCGAAAATCTCCAAGGAGCAGCACTCAAATGGTTTTGTCGCCAAAAACGAAACTCCATCGGAAGTTTTTTCCAACTCGCTTCGGAGTTTCTCAAGCAATATTACATGTTCATGGATATAGAAAACTCCGAGATCGACCTTTGGAGCTTAGCCCAAAAGGAAGATGAATCTCTCTGCGACATCATGAACCGATTCAAAATCGCCATGTCAAGGGTTTGCGGAATCAGCAATAAAGTGGCTATCAACGCAATCAGAAAAACGCTTTGGTACAAATCCAAATTTAGAAAATGGATAACTCTCAAAAAGCCGCGTACGATCCATGATGTTGTCCATAAGGCCACAGACTATCATAGTCGAAAAGGAGATGAAATTCCTGTCACAAAAACATAAGCCGACGAAAGCATCTGTGAAAGAGCAGCACCAGAGCAGAAGTCAAAAAATAAAAACCCTCATAACGACAAATACGTCCATCATGAGGGAGAACAGATCCAAGGAGCGCACAACTATGCCATCAACTCCGCACTAGAGCAAGGAAGAGCATTGGGTAATACACTGACCCGAAATTCTAACGACGACGAGAATACCTTCTGAGAGTTTCACCAGGATAGGGGCCACCCCACGATGAAATTAAAATTTCTCAGTGCGAGGCTAGCGGAAAAGTTGCTTGCAGGTGAGATCTCGGAGGTGACTGGTATAAAAGATCTCATTCGAGATACTGACCGTCTGCCAAAAACTAATCAAGCCCCGCCAGCGGAAAACTCTCCCCAAGGGAATCAATCAGGCGAGAATGGAAAATGGGGAAGAAAGTCAGACGACTGAGGAAACGACAACAATCATCGTAGGGTAAACATGATCATCAGAGGATCACAATACTGCCAAGGCACTTTCTCGTCGATAGAGTCTTATCAACGGAAATCTGAAACAATTGGAAACTGGTCTCCACCCTGAGACGTTCCGAACGACACGATCACCTTCGAGGAACATGTTGGAATTGAAAAACCTCACAGCGATCCACTCGTAATTGATCTCATGATAAAAGATCTCGAAGTCACAAGGGTCCTTGTATAAACGGGAAGTACCATCGACGTTATTTTCCGCGATACCCTCAGAAGGATGAACGTCGATCTGTCCGAGGTCACACCAAGGCCATTCATCTGTTTCTCTGGCACGACGTCAATGACCCTCGGATTGAAACTCCTGGTCATGGCCAAAGAAGTGACACGAATCGTTGATTTCGCAGTCGTCGATCATCTAGGCATCTAAAACGTGACCATGGGAACACCTTGGATAAACTACATGAAGGCAGTCCCGTCGACCTACCACTTGGGCATCAAGGTCTGCAAAAAAACTTAATTTGAGGCAGATCATGTAAACATCCATGGCTAAACCTAAACATACAAAGATAACTCAGCACTCGGCTGAAAACGCTGACGAAAAAGGTGGTCCAGAATCGCCTACTGAAGCAATGGTCGTGGAAAAAAAAGAAACAAACAGACTTCTGATCCCAATGCTTCCAACAATCCGGAAAAGTTTACTCTGGAAACAAATCACCGATTCGATAATAGTCAACACGATTAACGTGATCGACGCGACAATGCCAAACGAGTAAAATAATCACGACAACCAACTGAACTACGAGATGGCTTGATCCCATAGAGGGGTCTGTAGGCAACTTGTCGCAAGAAGAGTTCAGCTGTCCCTCTCTTTAAAAAAGGGGAGTGGGTACGTATCACTACAAGAAAACAATTACTTAGCGAGGGCCGATTTCGTGGCTATTTCCTCGTAAAAGAGGGTTTACGAGGAAATAACCACGAAACGGTACACCTTGTGCCATGTTCGTCCTAAAGACAGTTTCGTCGCTAAATCCACGTAAAGTTTACGAGGAAAAGTTTCCTCTTAAAGTCGGCCTAAATATCCACGCACAATACACGCTAATTATTCCTCGCTAATTACACGTAAATGTTTCCTCGTAAAATACTGGCTAACCTTTCCTCGTTAAATCCACATAACATACTCCTCGTAAGTCTCTCGTTAGATTTCGTCGTAACAGCCACGTAAAACATTCCACTTAAATCCCACGGTACATTCCGTAGTTAATTCCTCGTAGAGTTAAAGAGTAATTAACTTCGAAACTTATTTTTCCCTGCATTGATAATTTTATTAAATATAAAAAAATATTTATTGAAATAAAATTAAATTAATAAAATAGAACGAAAATATTTTATAAATATTTAAGTTTTATACAATTTATATTATAACAAAAGGAAACAAGAGCTATGGGTTCTGGGAGTCGTCGTTCCTTCTGTCCATCTCGTTCTGGAGGTCTGGGTCTGGAATGCCCAATTGTCTCCGTCTCGCTGCTAACATTAGCTCCAATTGCGGATTTCCAGCCGCTAGAACGTTCAGGAAACTCTCGAGTGAACCCATTTGAGCTTGCGTCACGTGTAACTCCGCACGCAGCTGAGCAGTCTCATCTTCCCGTCGCTGAGCATAAGACGATGTCGCTTTTGGGACATCATTAACGGAACCAATCCCCAATCTACGTCCTTTTTTCTTAGGGAAGACCTTTTAAAAAAATAAAAATTAATGTTAGCCAATAAAAAAAGATATTAAATGAATAATAATAAAAAAAATTTACCTCCTCGTAAATCTCATCCACTTGAGCTGTGGATAATATAACGGGTGTCCCATCGGCGGACTGCTGGGTCAGCTGGGTTTGACGCTCTTCAACCCGAGCAACAACGTCGTTGTAGATTTGCTCGGATCTAGGATCTACAAATTTCCCAACCTTGTTCTTGTGGGTCCTCTCGTAAAGTTCCTTAAGAGAGGGTAGAACTCCCGTCTCTTTAGCCTAATTTTTTAAAAAAAAATAATTAATCAACTAAAATAGATATAATAAAAAATTGAATAAGTTTAAATATTTACCATCTGTAGACGGACATCGGCGTGTGGTGTTTGACCTGAAGAGTGAAGCATGCGCAAATTGTCGTGCTCGTCTCTCGTCAGACGGGAAGAGGAGCAGTTGTTGGAGACTCTGATAGAGGATGGCAAGTTCCAATAACGTATGAGGCCATCCCACACCTCCGTTGTGAGCTCAGCGGGCTTCCCGTGCTCATAACTGTAGACCAAATAATTGTCCTTCCAGTTAGACACCGTGTCAAACAATCGCTATTTTGCCTTTTTGATAAAAGCTTCCTTCACGCCCTCGTTCACTCCTATGGACCAACGCCATTTTTGCTGTAAACCAAATTAAAAAATATTAACATTAGTCTAAAAATATTTTAAAAATCGTAATAATTAAAAAATAAAATTAATAGTCATTTACCGCGAGCACTTTTTAACCACGTCTTTCGGACGTGGTTCAGCGTCGTTTTCCAGTTCGGATGTGCGGTGGGAAAAAATAACTTTGATCACCTCGGTTACGGTCCGAGCGACATGACTATCGGCCCCAAACCTGAATAGAACAAAAACCAACTAACATTATTAAATATTTGAATGTTGCTATAAATAAAAATATATTTAAACATGAAATGTACCAGTACGCGCCTTCCTTTCGGTCGGGGTCTAGGACTGGTAAACCTTCCCTGCCTTGCTGAGCAAGAAGGTCCTCGTCGGTGTACGTAGCATAAGGAGCCGTCGGCGGAACGAGCAAGTCGGGATGAACTTCGGCCGCATCAGGAGGAGGAGGAGGAGGAGGAGGCGACTACGAGACTCTCTGAAAAGACTGAGTCTCGGGGACAGTATCCGGAACCAAACCGAGAGATGAAGATGATGCGCCTATATGAGTACTAGGCCCGGTAAACATGTCTCTGTAATGAGTCGTCGCTTTCTTAAGCTTATTAGCTCTAACCATCTACAAAAAAAATTACTTCAACATATTAATAAAAAAACATAAATATATATATTACTAACCACCTAAAAACATAAATATATTACTAACCACCTAATAAACTAATTTCTCTAAACTAACCACCTAAACTAATTCTAAACTAATTACCTAAACTATCTAGAGAGAAAGTAGAGAGGAATATCTTAAGAAAAGATAGAGAGGAAGTTGCTAAGAATGAGAGAAATGTGGTGGCTCAAGTTTATATAGGCAATTATATTTCCTCGTAACTACCAAGTAAATTTACGAGGAAATAACCAGGCCCGTGTTTTTTTCCTCGTAAAGTCCACGTAAATTACCGAGGAAATAACCAGGCCCGTGTTTTGCTTTATGAGGAAATAACCAGGCCTAATCCACGAGGATTTTACGAGGAAATCTTACGAGGAAATAACCATGCCCGCGTTTTTGTTTTACGTGGAGTTTTCGAGGAAACATTCTTACGTGAAAATAACCAGGTCCGTGTTTTCTTTTTACTAGGAAGTTGCGAGGAAATGTTCCTAAATCCCTAAAAACTGAAATCCCAAACCCCAACTTCTATAAATTATAAAATCAATCTCTACTTCTTCCTAAACCTCAAACCAAAACCCCAAACCGCAACATCATTTTCATAATCAAACAAAGTAAACACATTCATCAATCAAACAAAGTAAACATTATTCGGATACATTATTGTCGTTTTCGTCATCACTAGAAACATCATCACCTTCATTAAACTCGTCTTCAACAGCTTCGTTTGTGTTATCGTCTGGAAAATCTTCGTATTCACGATTATACGGATCGATGAGAAGGATGGCATCAACTTGTTGATCAGGTTCCTCGACTCCATTGGTGTGTTCTTCTTGTAAGGGTGGCTCTTCTCCAGCGATTATGCGTCCACGTGGTGTAACTTTGATAACTAGAAAACCAATGTATCCCCGAGGTTGTCATCCGAGGATATGGAACATAGCAAACTTGGTCTGCTTGGGAAGCTAATATGTAAGGCTCGAATTTGTTGTATCTTCTTCCACCGTTGACATCAACTACACCGAATTTGTTAACCCGAATACCTCTGTTGACGATGGGGTCGAACCAGTCACATTTGAAGAGGACGCATTTCAGCTTTAATAACCCTGGAAATTCAACTTCAATAATCTCTTGCAAGATCCCATAGAAATTTGTTTTGCCTTTCACACATATTCCATAATTACTTGTCGCATGTTGTCTACCATACTCATATGTATGAAAAATATAGCCTCGTGAGAAATACATCGGTGATGTGGTGACCTTTGCAATTGGACCTTGAACTAATTCGTGAAACCATGCGGGGTAATCTGGATCGTCATAATCAACCTGCAAAAATAAAAAGAACTTTGAAATTAATCATAGTAACAGCGAACATTGAAAAATAAAGAGAACTTTATAATATCTGTTTCCTTAACCACTTAATAAAGTGTTGATCTTTTCTTCTGTCTAACTCACTTGTGGATATATCCGGAATTGCTTCTTCGACTTGAGTAACAAATTGGTTGTGCATTTTTTTGTTAATTAATCAATTCCAAACAAAACATATGTGTATGTAATTATAAGTTTACTTATAAATGTGTATCTACCTTTCAAAATAGCGAATCAATGCATGCTCGCAGTTGAGAAGAATATAAATGTGGGCACTATGGAGGTCTTCATCACTCGACCACCAAACCTCTTTCAATCTGGAACATCTTTTTCCAAATATGTCGGCACAACACCACCATCATCATATCTTCTTGGAGCTCGTTTCCGCGTATGTACTTTTGGTGCAAAGTAGTATGATATGAAGTGTGATGTTTCCTCTGTCAAACTTCCGGCAACTATAGAACCTTCAACTCTTGCGAAGTTTTTAGCTTTTCCTTTCAAATATTTCATGGCTCGCTCATACTGATACATCCATCAGTAATGTACAAGTCCTCGAAGCAATGCCTCATACGGGAGGTGGACGACTAGATGGTCCATGACGTCAAAAAATGCTGACGGAAATATTTTTTCTAAGTTGCACAGTAAGATGGAAATGTTCTCATGAAGTTTTTCAACGACATCCTCTTTAAGAGTACGGGTGCTCAGATCCCTGAAAAATGCTCCAATTCCTTGCATATTTCAAAATTTAAAACACATTAATCATATTATTTATTTGTGTATATAAAAGAAATATAATTAAAGCATATGTTTAATATATATATATATATATATATATATATATATATATATATATATATATATATATATATCACCTGCAAGTGCTTCATGTATATTTGTTGGCAGTAGCTCCGCAAATGCAAAGGGAAGTAGTCGTTGCATAAAGACATGATAATCATGACTCTTCATCCCTGAGAACTTTTGACCTTTTTCAACACATCTCGAAAGATTTGAAACATACCCATCAGGGAACTTCACTTCGGATGCAACCCAGTTGAACAACACCGACTTTTTTCTGATGACAATCTGAATATCGGAACTGGAACTTGTCCATTGCTTTTTATATGTAACTCACTTCTTGAGCAAATATCAGGTAAGTCCAACCTTGATTTGATGTTGTCTTTCGTCTTTCCAGGGACATTCAATACTGTGTTCAGGATGTTCTCAAAAACATTCTTCTCTATATGCATCACATCGAGGTTGTGACGTAAAAAAAAGATCCTTCCAATAGAGAAATTCCCAAAATATACTCTTTTTGTGCCAGTTGCGTTGAACTCCGTAATAATCATGCATATTATTGGGAACATGCCAATTACCACCACGAGGAACGGTTTCTAGAGCACCGTAGTAACCGATTTGCGCTTCGATTTGTTCTCTAGTTAAATATGGAGGAGTGTCTCTCACAACCTTTTTGTACCTGAACAATGTCTTGTTTCTTCTATACGGATGGTGAATGGGAAGAAATCGACGGTGACAATCGAACCCACTTGTCTTCTTTCCATTCTTCAACTGAAACGCATCTGTCATTCCATTACAATATGGACATGATAATCTCCCATGTGTAGTCCATCCAGACAAGATCTCATATGCAGGAAAGTCATTTATCGTCCACAGAAGCATCGCTCGCATCATAAAATTAGTTTTCGTTGAACAATCATACGTCCTCACCCGTGTTGACCACAAATCTTTCAACTCTTTTATCAGTGGTTATAGAAAAACATCAAGAGATCTTCTTGGATGCTTCGGACTAGGTATTAATATGGTCATGAATAGAAACTCTCGTCGCATGCACATCTCTGGTGGCATGTTGTATGGCGTAAGAAAGACTGGCCACAATGAATATTGTCTGCCTGACATTCCAAATGGACTAAATCCATATGTGCATAATCCAAGATACACATTCCGGCTATTGCTAGAAAAATCTGGATGTACATTGTTAAAATGTTTCCAAACTCTTGCATCTGATGGATGAGTCATCTCACCCTCCATCTTAGTATGCTCGGCATGCCATCTCATCCCTTCGGCAGTCTCCTTAGATTAGTACAATCTTTTCAATATGTCTGTAAGTGGTAGGTACCCTATCCTTTGGTAAGGTACCCTATTACGCCCTCGTCCTTGTGGTTTGAATCGTGGCTTCTTGCATAATTGACATTCTTCTAACTTCTCATCATCTCCCCAGTAAATCATGCAATTTTCGATGCAAACGTCTATCATCTCCAAAGGCAACCCAAGACTATAAACCAATTTATGAATCTCATAATAAGAATCAGCAGCACATTGTCTTCCGTCAAATACTCTTTAAACAAGTCTGCCCAAGCATCCATGCAATTTTCAGGTAGATTGTGATCGGTTTTAATATTCATCATTCTAGCAGCCAACGACAATTTCGAGAGACCTTCTCTACAACCACTGTAAATTGGTTGATACGCAGCATCTAACATTTCATAAAACTTTTTTGCATCTATGTTAGGTTCTTCATGAGCTTCATCATGAGCTACAAATGCATCACCTACCATATCATTAACCCTATCATAATCTACCATCTGTTCCTCCTGATGGTAACTATTTTCATTATGCAAATGATCAACTGGGGTTTCAACCTGAAAATTGCTATTACTACTGCTAGCTTCATTCCCACGATTACTATGACCTTCTCCAAGTTGAAACCAAATATAGTAATGTGGCGTGAAACCTCTATTTACTAAATGCTTCGAAACATTTTCTCGAGTGCTTAATTTTGAATTGTTGCATTTCCGACAAGGACATAACATCTTACCGCTTTCTTGCGCGAGCGGTGTAGAATCTGCTTGATGCATAAATGTCTCCAGCCCTTCGAGATATTATTTCGTCACTCTCCCGTTACCATCTCTGTGTGTATACATCTACCTCCGCAACTCGAAAATATTTCCATCTCCGAACATTTTTTTCCGTTCACGCTTTCAATTGTTTCTCTCTTTTACGTTTTCAATTTCTGGGGTATCTTTCATTTGAAACTCAAACACCATATTTATCAGAAAATTTTGGAATTGGTAGATGACATTTTACCTCGAATTTACGAGGAAACTTGGTAGGTATACACCCAAAAGAAACACTTTTACAACTAAAAAGCAGTAGGCCTCGTTGTTTCCTCGGTATATTGTTTCCTCGTAAAGTCCACGTAAGACTTACGAGACTTTTACAAGGAAACTCACTATGCCACGCAATATACTCGCTACATAACGTCGATTTTACGAGGAAACCTCTTTCTCGTTTATTCACGAGGATTCTACGAGTTTTTGGACTTTCCTCGTAATTTCCTCGTAAATGGCACGTAAATTTACGAGGTCCCTTTTTCCTCGTTAAATTTCGTAGTTAATAAACTGTTTTCTTGTAGTGTATATGTATACTTGTATACTCCTGCATTTCAAAATATTCACATTTGTACTTGATATTTTTAAAACGATATTCTATAATAAGACAACGCAATATGATTCCCAAAAATCTCGCAAATCTCTTTTATCGCAGCAAAACTCAATCTCACAAATTATTTTACGGCCAGACTGGCAATCCATGATTTATCCAAAAACGCCTAAGTAAGAACAAACAATTATCGTATAACTTGGAAATGGAAATCATACAAAAAGAAATCCAACGAACAAACGGTTAAACGAGACTTTTAAAATGCTTTCTAACAAGCTACAAGATCAAACGAGATCTTCGATCAAAACGCAAAATCACTTAACCAAAAGCAAATCCGTATTACCGGAAAAAGCCAGAAGTTGTAAACTTTCAAAAAATATATTTCCAAAAAACTCAGACGAAAATACTAAAATAATCCTTAACGCGACTATAAATTAACAACTAACACAAGTTAGAACAGATAATTACTTGCTCTTACATTACATTCGCCGACTGGCTCCGGCGGACAAATCAACCATTCTCAAAAGAACGCCTAACCCGACCTGCTCCTCTCATAGAGTTGGTCTTCATATATCCGACACAAGGATAAGCACGATCTAGAAATCTGAAATTTTTGTCAGTACTTTCGAGACTTTAAAACTGTCCGGAAAGATACTCGATTCCTGATCGATGCAAATCACATAAGACGAGAACTCCTCGAAGATTTTGATACCGAAACGGAATCAGGTTGGAATCCTAAAAAGAGTCAAGTAAGTCGGGTTCAACCCTTCATACTCTAGGCACGAAATAAACCTAGGTCTTACCCTAAAACTCCATTATGAAATCTCAAACGCATAGTATCATTGATATGAGATACAAAAACTTGTCTCTTCCTTGATACTTGGATGTTCATAAACTTCTCAAAAAACCTACGACTCAAAAATATCCGTCCTAACACAACTACAAGTATCACGACCTGCTAGAACGAAGGAAATGAGGACGTTCTCATCGACGCTTTGTCCGTAAAAAATGATT
This sequence comes from Moricandia moricandioides, assembly GCA_905132885.1. Taxonomy (NCBI): domain Eukaryota; kingdom Viridiplantae; phylum Streptophyta; class Magnoliopsida; order Brassicales; family Brassicaceae; genus Moricandia; species Moricandia moricandioides. The sequence goes on from CAJHQQ010001160.1 coordinate 48,314, forward strand.
AGGCTACGAAACAAAGATATATTCAAAAGGCCCCAAGGGGTAAAGTACGATACATAGAATAAACACAAAATGGAACATCCTCCCTTAAAATACAGTTACCCTTCACGAGCTATAAACAAAATTATCCGAGATCGAGTAATCACTGACACCGAATGAAGCCAGAACCTGATCCACCTCGACATCTTCTCTTGGGGCTGCAGGTCTGACCTCCTCCGAGTCAGGAGAAACAGGGATCGGAGCCAGTGTAAAATGTTTAGATATTCTGAGACTGAATGAGAGTTTATAAAGATTAGGAAGGAGACTTAAGCAAATCCAAAACTAATGAGTAATCATGATTAAGAGACTAAGATAATGCTTAAGAAATGTCTGATTTTTTTATTAAGTTGAGATTACAATATATAGAGTAGAGGCTACAAGTGTTTTCAGAATCAAAGAAGAGACACATGTAGTCTTGGTCGAGAGGAGGAACGCCTTATTCAAACTGCGGGTAAGGAGAGCCACTCAAGTGCCATCTAGCATCTTTGACAAGATGCTGGTTACTTTCTAGCTGTTCCAGCCTATCCAAGCCTTTCCTCTCTTTCTTTCCAACGGATGGATCAAGGGTAAATGCCTAAGGTAAGCACATGGTAACTTCTTGCTTTACCCGGATGATATTTTAACCTTTGGTTGACCCAGACCTGTACGGACTGTACGGCCTGTACGGTCATGGTCGACCCAACTCATCCTGCTTCCAAGGTAGTCGATGTTTTGGTCGACCCTGACTTGTACGAATTGTACGGACTGTACGGTCATGGTCGACCCAAAACCATTCTTCTCCCATTCTTCAACCTCTCATCTCAAATATGAACCTCAACTCAACACTACCCCTCAAGCTTGACCATGTGGAACAAGTCGAGTTTGAAATGCTATGAGGTCTTCCTCATTAAAAACCTCAACAAAGAAAACCCATTGGGATAAAACCTTGGTGAAGGAAAAAGAGTAAAGACCCCCATAACAAGGGGATTAGCTGAATTTGGTAAGATCAATGAGCCCTAACCGGATGTGAATAGACTTCATTGTCTTCTGTCTTGCAGCCTTGGTAAACACATCGACCAGTTGATCTTCACTTCTAGGGTAGCACGGCAATCTGACTCCTTGTACAATCATCTGTCTCACCTTATTGAAATCCACCTCAATATGTTTGGTCCTCTCATGAAACACCAAGTTGGAGGCAATGTGTATGGCAGATTGGTTGTCACAATGCATGGTCATAGGTGTAGCTTGATCAATCTCCAAGTGCTTTAGTATTCCCTTGATCCAAACTAACTCGTTTGTCAACTTCAACATTGCTCTATACTCGGATTCTGCACTGGAACATGAGACCACCTTCTGCTTCTTACTCTTCCATGTAACCAAGTTTTCACCAATGAAGGTACAATAACCAGTAGTATACTTCCTATCAGTTCTATCACCAGCCCAATCCACATCACAATAACCAACAACTTCAGTGCACCCATTGCACCCCATTCACACCCCTTGATCTTGTGATCCATTTAAGTACATCAATACCCTTTCCACCATACGCCAATGATGCTTCTTTGGGACTTGCATATGTTGGCTCGCCTGATTCACAACAAAACATATATCAAGCCGTGTAATAGTTAAGTATATGAACTTACCAGCAAACTTTCTATAAAGCTTAGGATCATGGAATGACTTGCTATCTTCAATCTCCCCATCACGTGGGACCTTGTATCCATCTTCCAAAGGCATCTTAGCTGTCTTCTCTCCATCTTTCCATGCATCTTTCAAAAGATCATGTGTATACTTTCTTTGGGACATAAACAACTCTTCCTTTGATCTACATATCTCAATTTCAAGGAAATATTTCATCTCTCCCAAGTCTTTAATTTCAAATACTAACTTAAGCAAAGATTTGGTTGATTTGATACCATTTTGATCACTTCTACTGATAATGATATCATCAACATACACAAGGAGGAAAACACAATTCTGATTGTATGAAGCCTAGCCACTGGTGCAAAAGTATCAATGTAGTCTTCTCCATACGTTTGGGTGAACCCTCTTGCCACTAGTCTTGTTTTCTTCCTATCAACCTTTTCATTTGCAAGATATTTGATAGTGAAGATCCATCTGCTTGACACAACTTTTTTTTACCAAGTGTCATTCTTGATCATACCCTTGGCCTCATCCCTTACTGATTCTCCCCATGCCTTGTCCATCATAGCTTCTTCATATGACTTAAGAATGTTTCTTTCATCTAGACTGATCATGAATGCACAATGCCCCTCAGGATACTTAGCAAAGGAACACACAACTTGAGAAGGATGTTCCACGGCTTGTGCATTGTAGTAAATTCTTGTATTAACTCAGTTTGAGCTTGGTGGTTTGTTCCTCAATCTTGTACTTCTTCTCAATGGGATTCCTAAACCAGTCTACTCCATTTCTTGTCCTTGATCATCCACTTATTCAATAACATCTTTCATTTGAAGGGTACATGTGGAAAGAATCCATTTCGTTGGTCCACCCGGCCTTAGTCTATTTGGTCCACATAGCTCATTTGGACTCTTTCCAGCAGCATCATTCTTAGTCTCTTCTTCAACTTCTTCTTGGTGTCCTTCACCTTCACCTTGATCATGAATATCCGCACTAGGTTCATCATTCTCCCCCCCCTCATGGTCGAGGTGGGGTGATTGTTCTGCACTGGTCCGTATCGGAGGTTTTTTCTTTCGTCCCTCGGTAACATTAATACCAAGTCCTTCTAGGATCATCCTTAGATTAGCTTCTCGATCTGACTCTTGGGATAACTCCTCCAAGTATGTCCACTTCTTTTCTTCATAGTAGCCTTTTGTTTCCACAAACTTCACATCCCTTGATACTAACACCCTTCTACTCACTAGATCATAGCATATGTACCACTTTTGAGTAGTTGAATACCAAATAAGCAGAGCCTTGGCACTCTTGGATTCAAGCTTGTTGCACAGCTCCCAAGAACCAGCACAAAGCAGAGACACCCAAACACCCGAAGATAATCCAGTGGAGGTTTGTACTTGTTCAAAACCTCAAACGGAGGCTGGTCTTGAAGAATGATTGGAATGCGGTTGATCAGGTGGCAAGAAGATGCCACAACATCACTCCATAACCGTTTCAAAACATTAGAGTGAAACATCGTTGACCGTGCCACCTCCATAAGGTGCCGATTCTTGCTCTTGGTCACACCATTCTGTTGAGGAGTATAAGGACAGCTCGTTTGACGTAGTATTCCATGTTGTGAAAGCATAACTTGTATACTCCCCACCATTATCTGATCTAAAATTTTAAGCTTAGCATTGGTTAGTCACACATGTTTGAAAAAAAGTGCTTTAAGAACCCTATCCTTAGATGCCATGTGTATTTAGTTTTTTTATCAGTGAATGTCACAAAATACTTATGATTATCCCTAGACAAGCAAGGTGCAGTCCACATGAACTAGATAAAACCATTTATCATAAGTAGTACTAGAGGTTGGAAAAACAGTCTTACAACGGTTGCCTAAAATCCAAGCTTCACACTCATTATTCTTAAAAACCGCACTTGGAAACATTAAGTTCAAAGCTCTAACATGAGGATGAACTAGTCTAGCATGCGACAAGGCATCCCTATTCAACATAGAAGCAAAAGTAAAAAAGCAAGCATAATCATGAACATGAGTAAGATCTTCTAGCATATATAAGTCTTCCTTGGTTACTCATTTCCCAATTAGTCTATTGTTCTCAGTATCCTGAAAATTCACGTCGTTAGGACTAAAGATCACATTTCATTGCAAATCAGAAGCACATTTCTTTATAGGTAGCAGATTTGAAGTAAAATCAGGCATATAGAAGGCCCAAGATTCTTTATCATACAATTTTAAATTGCTTATTCCCCTAATCTGGACCTTCTCACCATTAGCTATCATGACACGACCATAAGCCGGTTCAATATCTTTAATGAGTTTAATATCACTAATCATGTGATGAGAAGCACTAGAATCAATTACAAAAGGCTTAGACATATTTTAAGCATTATATGAATTGCAAAGTTTAGCTGGTCCATATGCAATTTTAGACTGACCTAGATTAATAGTTGGTTCATAAGTAGTCCTAAAGTGGTCAATATTTCTAGACTCGATTAAGGATGCACCAAAAGAATACCCAAGGGTGTGACCATCATCCTTGAAGATCTTGATTAGAGCATCAATGTCTGATCTCCTAATCAGGTCGTTTTCATTGAACCTCTGGCTCGGCTGGTTACTCGGTTGAGTGGCTTGAGTTTCCATGGCCATCATCTCTCACCCATCTCCTTCATTGATTTTTTTGATACACCCGCATCACTTGTCCCAGCAATACTTTTCCCATGTTGCTCACTGGTCCCATAGAAGAGGTTAGCTCTTGCATCCTTATCCTTCATAAAATTAGCCAGCTTTAAGTGTGGATGTAATATCCAACACTGACTCTTCATGTGTCCATGTTTTTTACAATGATCATGTCCCATTGAACAGCCTTTCTTCAAATCGGTTGTGCATGGCTCTGTTTTCTTGAGGGACTTTGGCTTGTTTGGCTACAGAGAGTTCTCCTTTGCCTCCAAAGAGTCCAAGGGACCCTTGCTCCTTCTGGATTTGGGCACATACATCCTCTCAATCAGGTAGTTTACCGGCTCTCAAAATGGGCTTGATCAGGTCATTGTACATAGGATTAAAGGTAAGCAAGAGGCCAAATACCTTGTATTGCTCTCTTCTTTCATTTAGCTCATCCGGGTCGGTGGTGTTTGGTCTCAACATCTACAGCTCTGACCATAAAGCTCTGAACTTTCTCAAGTGTCTTGTAAACTCCATGTCCTCTTGAACCTGATTGTTAATCTCCCGTTTCACCTCAAACACGCTACTCAAGTTTGAGATGTTCCCATAAACTTTGTTAAGTGTATCCCAAAAGGTCCTTTGCCTTTTCACAGTAGTTATGTGCCTCTAAAATTTAGGGATCCAACGAGCTTTGGAGAATGGACATAACCAGCATGTCTTCTTGTACCCACTTTGTTCTCCTCGCTTGTGGCATCCTCCTAATCATCTTCATCCTGAGTAACGAGCTTTGGAGCTTCACCAGACGTGATATGTCCCCATAAACCCTGACTCCCCACATCAGTTTTCACCAACCGAGACCATAAGAGGTAGTTTCCTCCCTTTAGTGTAACCGGAGCCACAGCCTTGTTGTTTTCCATCTTTGAAAAGTCTTGAAAGTAAGATGAGATCCAAAATTCTTGAGTCTTCTTGCAAATCAAACCAAGATTATGATAAACCTGGCTCTGATACCATAAAATGTTTAGATAATCTGAGATTGAATGAGATTTTAGAGAGAGTTTAGAAAGATTGGGAAGCAGACTTAAGCAAATCTGAAACTAATGAGTAATCATGATTAAGAGACTAAGAGAACGCTTAAGAACTTTCTGATCTTTTATTAAATTGAGATTACAATATATAAAGTAGAGGTTACAAGGGTTTTCAGAACCAAAGAAGAGAAACATGTGGTCTTGGTCGAGGGGAGGATCCCCTTATTCAAACCACGAGTAAGGAGAGCCACTCAAGTGGCATCTAGCATCTTTGACAAGATGCTGGTTATTTTTTAGCTGTTCCAGCCTGTCCAAGCCTTTCCTCTCTTCCTTTCCAACGGATGAATCAAGGGTAAATGCCTAAGGTAAGCACATGGTAACTTCTTGCTTTACCTGGATGGCATTTTACCATATGGTCCACCAAGACATGTATGGACTGTACAGACTGTACGGTCATGATCGACCCAAATCATCCTGCTTCCAAGGTGGTCGATGTTTTGGTCGACCCTGACTTGTACGGACTGTACGGTCATGGTCAACCCAAAAACATTCTTCTCTCATTCTTCAACCTCTCATATCAAATATGAACTTCAACTCAACACGGTGTTCCAAAATCCTCATTCTCAGCATCGGCTCCGTATTAGCCACATTGGCCAGATGCCTCGACATCTTTTCTCTAAATTTTGAATTCTTAGTCATTGGCCTGTGTGCGCCACAAAGCACCTACGGAACCTTGGCCCTCGCGGTAGTCCCCAAAGGACTTTTGCACCTGCTTTAACTCTCGGAAGTCAGCCACAAATAGAGTCGGGTCATCACTCTGGATCGAGGCCATCTCCCTCCGTCTAGATCGATGCGCACGACGGAGACTTAAAGCTTGCTCCTGCTCGAGGTCCTTCTCATGTAGAGAGTGCGCCTCGACCTCGCCCTTCAAAACGGGCAATCTCTTTCTGGCCATCTTGACCTTAAATCAAGCTGTCTACGCTTCCAAACAGCTTGCCCTAAGAGCCTCATCCATCACTTGAAAGCCTTACAGAAAGTTCCTTAAGGAATTAGAGGGTGAACCCGACAAAAAATCAAAAATACAAAAACTAACCCTCATGCATAACCGTGATGCCTCTACAAACCTCTCCGATCCAGCATACGTTTTGCTGGCCGCGGGCTTACCCGACAGAACGTTTAAGTGAGGCAAGGTACGCATCAAGGTCAGACCCACCTCTGAGCGACGACAGCGGGGTCTGAATAGTGTCGCTTCCATCTCCAGGAAGAAAATGTCGATACCACTCGTAAGTAGGAAGTTCCGCCCCCTCGTGGGGAACATCGCCTTCATCAGTGGCGACTTGTTTGTTCTTGGGAGATCTCCCCCTTTCTTTCACAACAGATATATCGTAGGGAACAAAATCATCCACGACCGGATTCGAATCCTCCTTGACCACCGGGTAAGGACGAGCTCGAGCCTGATGATATGAGACCGCCTCTCAAACTCACTTCGGAGAGCCCTAGTAAAACGGACCACCACGGAGAATATCCTGAACGATGAGCGTATATGCGGAAATCGGGGGAAGAGGATCGGTAACTGAAAAAACAAAAAAAAAATAGATAAGTGGTCAGACATCGGAAAAAATAGAAACGACCAGAGTATCCGATCACGATACATTTGGGACCCCATCTACGCCTAAAATAGGGGTGAATTCTTTCGCAACCGAAGCACTTTCTATGCGCACAAAGAAGCAATGCTCGTCCCAGCAGTGAAAATTGGTCTTAAACGCCTTGATCACCTCCATTTTGTTCCTCGGCCAAAGACAGTACCGGAGCGGCAAACATGTACTTTGTGGATACAGAAAAGCCTCAAGGTAATCGACACTTAATTCCATCCCTCGCTCATAGCTCAAGACCAGCAGTCCAACAAGATTTTGTAGACCGATGGGGGAAAGTTGGCTTACCTCCATAATGGGAAACCACAAGTGACAAAATAGGAGGTGTGTGAAACACCCCAACCCAAAAATCTTTGAAAAAAACACTTTGAAAATTCTAAGTAAATATCTTTATAAAACTTCCCAAACATTACCCATGTTCAAAATACCTTGCCCCGATGGTCTTCATCGTCCCGTGCTCCGGTTCACACAATCAACCCTACCTGCATCCGCAAAAGGAGGCATGAGTATACAAAATTACTCAGTGAGGACGCTCAAAACCGCCTACATGCAACTCAATAATCAAGCAATCAAATTCCATATTCCATTCTAACAACCTAGCAATTCGTTTCTATCATTTTTTTACTTAGCCAATTTTCTTTCCTATTACTTATTCGTTTTCATGCATTCAAAAACTAACAACCTAACATCCGGTTCTATCATTCCTTTAGTTTAGCATTGCCTAACATTCTGACCCGAAGGTCCATCAACATGCGGCCATAGCCAAACCTGCGGCCATAGCCAAACCTGCGGCCGTAGCCAAACCTGCGGCCGAAGCCAAAACTGTGGCCGTAGCCAAACCTGCGGCCAAAGCCAAACTTGAGGCCGAAGCCAATCCTGCGGCCGTAGCCAAACCTGCGGCCGAAGCCAAACCTGTGACCCGTCGGTCCATTACGGCCGTAGCCAACGTGCGGCCGAAGCCAACCTGCGACCCGAAGGTCCATTACGGCCGAAGCCAACATACACGGCCTGAAGCCAAAACATGATCATAACATCTTTACGGCCCGAAGCCAAAACATATTTTTCTTCCTTAGCTTAATCACGTTCTTCTAATCTCGTACTTTCCTTAATTACTTTAATTCTCTCTGTTTCTATAACATTTTCAACCTAACATTCCAATTCTTGTCGAATCAAATCTAAGTATTTCACGTAAACATCTCAATTAAACATAACATCATTTCACACAATCTATCATGCAAATATCCTATGAATGTATGAACTATCTCGAAGAACGAAGAACAAACTTTCCATAAATAATTCCTCTATCGTATAATCTTCATCCTAACAATCCAACTATGATAAAAATACTAAATATTAAGTTGCCACGAATCACGCCCTCACCTCGGTTGATCTTAAACGATCAAAGATTCTGAACCTTCATGCGTTTCCTGGCCAAGAACTCCTTGGATCCTCCTTGTTCGATCCTTCTTCTCGAAATCTTCTCTCTAGAACTTCGTTCATGCTCTGGCTTCTCTCTAATTCTTGTTTATGAGTTCCGTGAGAAATGAAGGCTTGAGGTCTCCTTTTATACTTCTTTCAGGACTTGCTCACCAAGCCGGCCGTTAAGTGTTGTTTCCTTATTTAGCTTGGTCAAACTTATCATCAATGGCTCCAAGAATATCTACGCTTATTGCCTTACATGACTTCCGTAGACCCGACCTTATTTTTTTATAATCTCGTAAGTTGCACCTGATCAAACTTGCCTTACTTGGAACCCGCATTCTCCGACAACCAAACTTTTCATAGTGAAACTGGCAGTATGTAATTCCCTTGCTTTGACTTTGATCGCTCTATGTGTTTACCGAACATCCGACACTTAGTCAAAAATGTGGCTCATTCTTCCAACCCTCATGAATACAAGTGTTTCCACACTTAGAAAAATATGCTCCTTGTACAACTAAACCTCTCGCAATTTATTTCCTTCAAATTTAAAAATACTCTGGGAGCGGGTCGTTACAACTCTTCCCCACTTAAACGAAATTTGTCCTCGAATTTAGCCTCAACCAACTGATGAACATCTAGTGACTCTGGAGCATGGGTCATACCTTTCTTGCAAGTAACTTACCATTTTATGAGACTGATCTTGGGTTTCCACCATCCCACATTTCCTTTGTCACTTTTAGCAGTAGATTTTTTTCCCCACTTTGATTCCACATGTTGCTGATTCCAAAAACAAATTCTCTTCGAGCTTGAATTTTAAGAATGTTACAAATAAAAATGATGCCATGTATTCTCCATTTTATGACAAGTGCACTCTATGCTCAATGTTTTTCGGAAATCCCATCCAAAATCCAAACATAAAGTTTCATCCGGTCTGACATGGTGCTAACAAAACTTAATGAAGTCTCACCATCTTGTTCTTTCCCAACTAAGCACACTTATCCACCACATCCTCTCTTGAACTGAAATGTGCGTATTTACTTAAGTAGACCACAATAATCCATAGTGATCCCTAAAGATTTGTTATTCATGGATAGTCCTTTCACAAAAATCCACTGTGATTAAAGTCCCCTTCCACTCGAACATTGGTAACTTCCAGCAACCCACTTGGTGTCTAATGATTTGGTTTCATCAGTTGTTATATCAGACTTTCATCCACCCATAGAAACTGCTTCAAATAATATTGCTTTACTCGAAGAATTTCAACCATTATAATCAGTTGTTCCGCTTCTTTCTCTACCAAAACACTTGCCTTCATGTGACTAATCGCATCTGCCACTAGATTAACCTTCTTCGAGTGGTGGCTATCTCCAAATCATAGTCCATGACTATCTCCATTCATCTTCTTTGTCTTGGTTCATCTCCGGCTGACATTGCGGTCTTATCCTTGACTTATTGTACTTCACCACGCTTCCATGCGCTACTTTGATCAGAGCCCGTAAGTGAACTTGATAAATGCTCCCCCACTTCGTGCACTCATCTCATATGTCACGACATTTACTAGCAACATTCTCAACAGCTCATTCAACCCTTATGCATCCTCAACCGTCAAAACAAATAGGTTCTATCAAATTCTTTTAAAACTTGAAACACCAAAGTCAGATCTTTGATGAGTCAATGCATAAGCGTTCTTACATGGATGGTACAATCATTTCCATACCCATCCGCCACACTTTTGGAACCACATAACTTCCCTTGCATTGTCTCGCTCACCATACTCAACATTTACAATAAATCAACCACTTGAAACACCTTTTACAAGTTGTCAATTCTTACTCACTAATCCGAACGGAGTTTCTGATCTTTATTGGATCCTTTGCCACAGACAATTGAACTGGTCGTGACTTTTCTTCAATTTGCACCACTCTTCCTTTGGGCGCCAAGTATCCTAAGAACCCAATGCTCATGTTCTAAAATTGCACTTACTTAACTTCCATAAAAACGTTTTGCTTTCGTAGTCACTCTATCGCATTGAAGTTTTGTTCAACACTTCTCCTTGCTCATCTCTCGAATCCATGATGGTCCTCAGATTACTTTGCACCGTTTTTCACCATCTATTTTGTTCTTATTTCTGGTGCTACTGAAATCTCAAACCATTTCCTCATTCCTTGAAATATCAGCTTTTCTTTTTCCCATTCAATCTAACTTGCCTCTTTTGCAATCCACGTTAGCTCGGTAATGCGCAATAAGTCCATTCTAAGGATTCCTATGTACCATTTACCTAACATTTCCACGCTTTCCACCAGCATTGAAACATCTTGATAAATGACATGCCACTTGAAAATCACCATTTATGCCGCACGACCAAATCTGATCTCGTCCTCGAACTCATTCTTATGTGACCAATGTTGGGCGATTTCTTGTCACACAAGGAATGCGACACCCGAAGTCGAACAAATTTTGGCATTCACCACCACACCACTAACAAGCGGATTAACTCCATCCTTATGTCCACCTTGTGAACCCCTAGTGCCATGTTCTACTAACCACACGCGCATTCTTGTTGCACTTTCATCAACCCATTAAGCTTCCAGTAAGTCTGCTACACCACCCACGAACATCCAACACTTCATAATTCCATGATACATTAACTTCCTTCATTCCCAGGAATTAACTTAGCAACTCTCACAATCCTAGCTTTCCAGTTACTCAACCAAAAATCCATATCGCCTATTTCGTACTTCCTACCATCGTATCCAGTCCTTCCCTAAAGCTGACATATCTTGATCCATCGCACAAGACTTTAAGAAAATTTACTCCTGCTGATCGAACAAACCCGATACCCAAATTGCCTACTTTATGAAAAACCCGATCGACGACACTTTTTCATCTTTAACAAGACGTAAGTTAGTTTGCACTAACTTCCTGCAACTATCGAACACAATTTCGCTTAGCCATTTGCTAAGCAATCCAATCATAAACCCATACTAAGATATACCCTAGAAACATCATACCACACATCCTTCGCGCGAGACATAGACCATCGGTTTCTTTCCACCCTTACCCACAAATCTAATTTTCGAAACGCGGCCAGCCAGGACATAACTGACTGGCCTACCCCGCTCTGATACCAAATTGAAACACCCCAACCCATAAATCTTTGAAAAAAACACGTTGAAAATTCTAAGTAAAGATCTTTATAAAACTTCCCAAACATTACCCATGTTCAAAATACCCTGCCCCGATAGTCTTCATCGTCCTGTGCTCCGGTTCACACAATCAACCCTACCTTTATCCGCAAAAGGAGGCATGAGTATACAAAATTACTCAGTGAGGACGCTCAAAACCGCCCACATGCAACTCAATAATCAAGCAATCAAATTTCATATTCTATTCTAACAACCTAGCAATTCGTTTCTATCATTTTTTTACTTAGCCAATTTTCTTTCCTATTACTTATTCGTTTTCATGCATTCAAAAACTAACAACCTAACATCTGGTTCTATCATTCCTTTACTTTAGCATTTCCTAACATTCTGACCCGAAGGTCCATCAACACGCGGACATAGCCGAACCTGTGGCCATAGCTAAACCTGCGGCCAAAGCCAAAGCTGCGGCCGAAGCCAAAACTGCGGCCGTAGCCAAACCTGCGGCCGAAGCCAAACCTGCGGCCAAAGCAAAACTTGCGGCCAAAGCCATACCTTCAACCCGTCGGTCCATTACGGCCGTAGCCAACCTGTGACCCGAAGGTCCATTACGGCCAAAGCCAACCTGCAACCCGAAGGTCCATAATGGCCGAAGCCAACATACACGGCCCGAAGCCAAAACATGATCATAACATCTTTACGGCCCGAAGAAACATATTTTTCTTCCTTAGCTTAATCATGTTCTTCTAATCTTGTACTTTCCTTAATTACTTCAATTCTCAATCCATTTCTATAACATTTTCAACCTAACATTTCAATTCTTGTTGGATCAAATCTAAGTATTTCATGTAAACATCTCAATTAAACATAACATCATTTCACGCAATCTATAATGTAAATATCCTATGAATGTATGAACTATCTCGAAGAACGAAGAACAAACTTTCCATAAACAATTCCTCTAACGTATAATCTTTATCCTAACAATCTAACTATGATAAAAATACTAAATATTGAGTTCCCTCGAATCACGCCCTCACCTCGGTTGATCTTAAAATATCGAAGACTCTGAACCTTCATATGTTTCTTAGCCAAGAACTCCTCGGATCCTCCTTGTTAGATCCTTCTTCTCGAAATCTTCTCTTTAGAACTTTGTTCATGCTCTGGCTTCTCTCTAATTCTTGTTTATGATTTCTGTGAGAAATGAAGGCTTGAGGTCCCCTTTTATACTTATTTCAGGACTTGCTCACCAAGCCGGCCATTAAGTGTTGTTTACTTATTTAGGTTCGTCAAACTTATCATCAATGGCTCCAAGAATATCTACGCTTATTGCCTTATATGACTCCCATAGACCCGACCTTATTTTTGTATAATATCGTGAGTTGCACCTGATCAAACTTGCCTTACTTGGAACCCGCATTCTCCGACAGCCGAACTTTTCATAGTTAAACTGGCAGTCGTAATTCCCTTGCTTAGACTTTGATCGCTTTATTTGTTTACCGAACATCCGACACTTAGTCAAAAATGTGGCTCATTCTTCCAACCCTTATGAATACAAGTGTTTCCACACTTAAAAAAATATGCTCCTTATAGAACTAAACCACTTGCGATTTATTTCCTTCAAATTTAAAAATACTCGGGAGCGGGTCGTTACAATGTGCCTCGTAACACGTGAAGTAACAATGAGGGGGAGCATCGGCACTTTCTGCGTGTTTTGGAACTCGAAACTCTCCCTCCTCCGGAACTCGAAAAAATTCTTGGATGGTGGCGAGGTAAGAATTCCTACACTGACTCGGCCCATCAGAGGCACTTCTGAATTTGGGTTTCGTCGGATAACAAAACTCAGCTGGAGGCGGTACCATACAACATGTAGTTTACTAGTACGCAAGCGCCTCTTTAGGGTCAACAGAATTCAGCAAGAACTCAACTTTCGGAATAACCTCATCGCCCCGAACGCGTAAGCTCTCGCGAATGAAAGAAGAAGGCGATGCATTCTCGGATATTCTCTTTCTAGGAGTCATGAAAAAAATTACAAAGAGAAAGAAGAGAGAAAGAGATTTTCTACCTTAAGCACAATTTATATTGGAAATGAGTAAGTGAGGAATCTCAAAACTTACTCCACATACTTTTAAGGAAAGAATCCACTATTCACCCTCAGAAATTTTGATCATCAATTCTTTCTAATTTACCTAACATACATAAGACGTCACAAGAACATCACAACGATTCTCGAAAGCTGAGGGCTGACTGTTGGGGTCAAAATCGGTTGCGACGGAATAAATGTTTGAAAAATATTGCGGGAATGACTTCTCTCTTCCAAGTAAAATAAAACGAGAAAAAAACGTGTCTGAGTACCTCATGGTCTTGTTTATCTCAACGTCTCATCACAAATGGGAAACAAGATCGGCTCAAAGTCACGTTCCCTGTGGGCAACGAGACACAAGCCATGTCTCATCGCCTACATGCGACGAGATCATCACCGAGTCTCATCGCGTGGGTGATGACACACAAGCAATGTCTCGTCCCCGTGGGCGACGATACATGAACCGTGTCTCGTCGCCTACAGTCAATGAGACCATCTTCGCTTCATTATTCTCTCTTCCGGGAATTTATCGTACTGATTCTCGTTTCGTATTGATTAAAGTTTCCGTTGAAGTTTCGCACTAAACATAGCAAGAACTTGTCTTTTCGTAAAAACTTTGAATCAATCGTATAAAACAATAATGGTTAAATTAACACCACTGTTATTACTACTTTACGAACGGTATTATTATTTCCCGGAACCAACGATATGGAAACTAACATCGTATGAAAAGCGATTTCTCCAAAGGAAATCGTAAAACGCTTAAGTCATAACTCAAAAAGGTCTAAAACGTAACAAATGGCCCGTTTATGATTTCAGACCAGAGTGAACCCAATTACAATGACGGTTTACCTAATATTTGCAGAAGATAAATGGAAAAGAGGATAAATATTAAGTTCTTAGATAATCATGGAAGATCGAGAAGATAAGGAAGATTTCCGCGGAAAGATAGAGTCAAAACATGGTTAGAAAAGGAAAGACGAACGACCTTGGAGGGATATATAAGAGAGACCAAGGCGAGAGGACGCAAACACACAAAATTCTCAGCAAAAGACTTAGCACATAAAGCAATATTAAGCAATGTTTGTTTATTGTTATCAAGTTACGACTCAACTATGTTTTAAGGTCTTAGGTCATTAGAACTAGGGAACTCGCCAACAGGTCTTGCAGCCGAGGCTTTTACCTGTTGGAAACGCTAATACTCAGATTCGAAATAAAATCTTCTTTGCCCTGTTCTTATTTCAATTTATTTTACCTTGTTTGTTTTAAATTTTGATCACTTGTCTTTTAGCTCAGTAGAAATTCGGGAACTTAGGGAAAGTTAGACTTTCTTAGTTTACTTCGATTACGGAATTCGATGGTGTGAATTTCGGTTCCCACATGAATCTAGGATGATAAACTTAGGCTAAGCTAACTATATACTGACTATCCGTGTTAATCATATTTGTGAATATAGTTAAGAATTATACACGAGACAATATATACTTGTCAAACCTAAAAGAAACAAAAAAAAAATCTGCATATTAACATTAGGAAACATAATAAAATATTACTCCCACTGTTTGATAGCAGTTCCATATCTTCGATTTGAAGAGCTAACTTGGTTGTTGGACAACAGTCACAACACTATACGCAAAAATATTATATATACGTAAGATATTTTTACGTGAGACATAAATTTGTCTTTACCTTGCTATTAATATATCTGACTTCCACAAATGCATAGTTTGATAAATACTGGTAGTACTACGTAACTCGAACGAACGTGCATAGCTATTTTTAATGCCGCTGATACGTATATTTTTGTAGACCGACACTCAGTAGTCTATATGTGTTCAACTTGCATGCCGATAGGGATTATAATTATATCCAAATACATCACCATTCACGCAGCCGAGTGTCCAACTTGCATGACGATAAGGGTTGATAATTCTGATTGATAAAAATCAAATGTTGAATATTTCTCCACCATATAAGTCAAATGGTGACAACAACTACCATTTATTGAGAATGGGGACGTTTTCCAATGCTGAGATAAATGAATGAATATCGTTGATCCCCAAGAAGCATCAAACAGTAAACACGGAGTTAAAGCTTAATTAATCCTTCAGTTTCAAATTAAGGCTGGAACTGGTAAAACCATAAAAATGGTGAAATAAAAAGAAAATGAATTATATGACTAGATTACGAAAAATAGGTTAGAGTCATTTCAGTCGTTTACGAACAAAATTGTTATTTAATAATTTTTTAAAAATAATATAATAATTTTCTTTGCATTATATCTATTTATTTATAAAATTGATGGAATTGATTATTCTATTTCATTGATAGTAAACGGTAAAAATGTGGAATCTATTGAAATCAACCATTCAACATCAACTTATTCCAAAAAATTGAAATACAGTTACATTTTGAGGTCTTTGTAGAACATTTTTTTGTTACAAATGTGTGTCGTTATAAATTTAATGCATCTTTTACAAATGTGTGTCGTTATAATTATTAATAATAATAAAATCTATAATTTTTTAATAGTTAAATAAAAGTAAAACTGAACATTTAAATATTTAATTTATGTGAAAAAACTTAAATAACATTTAAATAAAAACAAAGAAGTATTATACTCCATCCATTACACTAAGATAAACTTTTGAGAAAAAAATTAGTTTCACAAAAATAAGAATTTTTATGTTTTCTATGAAAATATTGTAAACTTTAAAAAAAAAATTAATTTTATTGATTTACTATTGGTTAAAACTTATTGAAAATTAAAAATCACATAAAACAATACATTTATTATAGTGATTTAACGAATTTTTCTAATATGTGTGAAAATATTGAAAAGTCTATTTCTATGAAACAGAGGGAGTAGTATTCTGCAATATAAGATGAGTTTAAACGGAGATTGGTTACTAAATGTGATAGACTTATATTGCAGATATTATATTAAATGTGATAGGCTTACTATAATGTATGTATTCATGATTGGATGTGGACACAATTCAATGAAATACTGGCTTCGATTTCCAAATTTTTTAATAATTATATATAGATATATGCATCCGAATTATGAAGAAAAGTTTTTTATTAGAACAAAGCTTCAAACAAAGATTAGAGAGGAAATTATAGGGAAGCAAAATAATGTCAACACGTCCAAATGCCAGAATGATCATGAATTTTATTGAGTTTCTTTTTATGATTTTGAGATACCTAACATAACAATTTGTAGTAGTATCTTCCAATCGACCAACTAAGAAGAGGGAGAAAGTTCCTCATTCTCAAAGAGCTCCAATAACCAGTTAGGTGCCCCCATACGCCACATACGATTGTGAAAAACCACCCTTAGCTGGGATTGGAGCAACGAGGATGTAAACTTAACTTTTATGATTTTTATTATAAAATCTATCTAACCATATTTTAGATTTTGATTAATTCAACTTTAATAATTTCTAGAAATGAAGCAATAAAGACTAACAATTAATCCATGTAAATGATGATAAAATAAAATCAGTTCATCAACTGATTTTCTTTTTCCTTTGATCTTTTAACTTTGACGATTCTTTTTTATGGAGAAAGAATCCAAATTCTTTTTGATGGAGAAAGAATCCAAATTCTTAACAAAATCTTTTTTTATGTTGTTTTTCATATGTCTTACTTTACATGGATGTCTCTTTATATATTGTATATATTGACTAAGAGACACAATCAATAGACACCACTTAATAACTACTATCACACATGTGTCTTTACATATATTATATAGTACTCTTCACACACACACACACACACACACACATATATATATATATATATTAGGTAAGGAATGAAAGTTATCAATACATCTGAATTCTAATTACTTTAATCCAAACCGATCCATAATAGTATTGTCTTTAATATTAGAACTCATAACTTAAATATGAATTTGATCATTATATTGAACCAATAGACACATATGTGACAGCGCGCGGGTTAAGGTTTGCGTTATTAATAATGCAATCTATCAAATTAACCCTACGAACTACTCTTGCCCAGAGAGGTCAAATTGCAGTACTTAGGGATCGAATCCACAGTGAACGAGGACACAAAATATATTTCTATAACTCTAATGATTAAGCTAGACAAACTATAAACAATGGTTTTGGTTGTAAGTCTATCGGGAATAAGAAATTATCTAAAATACTAAAGTGAATGCAAATATGGAAAAAGCGGTAGATCTAGGGTTTCAGGCAAGTGAATTATAATGGATAGGATGCAGATAATTATTAATATGCGAGAACAATAAATGTTAACTAGTCCGACCCCCTCTTGTCCCAACTCTCGTATGAGGACAAAGAAGTGTACCATCGATCGACGGGTAAGGCCTGATGTCGATCGACGCTAATCAGACAGGAAGTTTGTCCACTATGTTAATTAGACGATCTCTCGCATGCATCTAACAACCTAGTTCAATGAAATCAATATGGCACAAAAGCTACTCTCATAGTTGTCCATGTCATAAGTTCAAGATCCTAGTTAGCTACTCTGGAACGCAAGCATTAAACACAATTTCAAAGATTGATACTACTTCATCCTAGCAATCTTATTTTGGGGCTAATTCATCAGTACATTTATGAACCCTAAATCTAACAGGTGAATTACTTAGACATGATCAAAGAAAACATGATGAACTGAATAATATAATGCATAGAATAATAAATAGGGTTCCAATACAAATCCCTAAAGGAGTTCAAAGCTTCTCTCCAAAACTACTAAAAAGCTCAATGCAAGAAAACTAAAAGCAATAAAATAAAACGTGGGTCTCTCCTTTCTGTCTTTTTTCTTCTCTTTCTGCCTAAACAATGGCAGAACCCATATAAACTAGGCCAAAACTTGTCCAGGGGCATTCTCATAATTCATCTTGACTTGGGCTTGAATTCGACCAATACTCTGCGAGTGGGCCGTCGATCGACAACAAATATGTTCTGTCGATCGATGTTCATGCTTGACTTCGACTCATACTTAACTAAATGTGAACACTTATTGGATATCTCTTCTGGACACTCTAACAAGCTCCATAATCTCCATAATGCTCCAAAACGTAGCTAGAGTTGTAAAGACTCTAAAACAAAGTCCAAACCCACATAGTAGACTCCAAATATGGTTGAAATGATGATCTAAAACTGATAAATAACAAGGTATATCAATATGTCATATAAGAATATAAATATTCTTACAGAGGAAGGCCCCTATGTTAGTTGATTTATCCTCCAATCTTCTAAGTCTCCTTTCAATCTCAACATATTGGCATCAGAATTTTGGTCAAGCTTTTGGTCTCAGAATGACTTGCGTGAGCGTATTGTCATCCATTGCTATCACTACTCTGTTAAGATGATGGAAGCTCAGACACTCAATTATCCATACTAAACCTTGATATTTGGCTTCATCCAAAGAAGTAATATCACAAAAAAAAAGATCATCGACTATGAAGAAGTACTTTTCCCCGGTCGTTTCTTACAACCCAAGACCCTCTGCTCTGAGAACTTTTCTTGTCCCAATCAATCCCAGTGTTGCATTTGTTCCATCCTCTTCTTGGAGACTCACTATCCTTACTCTCCTCCTCATCTTTTTCTCTCTCATTTTTCTGAGCCATACTCCAAAACTCCGCCTCCTCCACTATTTTTGCCACCACATCAAAAGCAACAAAATCTTTTCCTTCAAAAATAATCTTGTTCCTCATCTTCCAAAAGTATCAGACTATCCAGGGGATCATATTTCTTACACTCTCAAGGACTTTATTGTTTCTCATCAGCATCATCACATAATGAATATTAGAGAAGTGAGAAGTCTTATCAAAGTCGTTCATTGGAGTTGGCACATTGGCTAAGGCCCATACATGACGCATTGGCACATTGGAGTTGGCACATCGGCTAAGGCCCATACTTGACGTGCGATAGAACAGTCAAAGACTATTGATTGATGGGCTCACCCTTGAAACCACAAGTTTGGCAACAAGGATCCAGTCTGATGCCTTTCTTTACAAACAACTCACCAACCGGAATCACATTGCTTAACGCTCTCCATATAAAGGTTTTTATTTTTGGAGCTGTAACTAACTTCCAAGCCGACCCCTTCAAGTCAGTTAAACACGGTCTCGCCTCAGCCTCTTGAGTGATCTCATTTTGAACTTAACTATTTACGAATCAGTACGACTTTACAAAATAACTGTCAT
Organism: Moricandia moricandioides; assembly: GCA_905132885.1. Lineage (NCBI taxonomy): Eukaryota > Viridiplantae > Streptophyta > Magnoliopsida > Brassicales > Brassicaceae > Moricandia > Moricandia moricandioides. Next base: position 68,159 of record CAJHQQ010001160.1, read on the forward strand.
TCTTGCTATGCACCCAAAAATATTCTAAATCAAATGCAGTTTTCATCTCTAGGATTCTTCTAATATCCTCTTCATAAAACAATTCATTGAGCAGATCTAGGTTCCAATAGTTATTTGTAGTATCAATGAGATCGATTACCTTAAGTAACAGGTCCACAAAGATGTGCTTCATTAAGGGTCTTCTTCTCACATTACCTTATATCCAAGCATAAACCCAAACAGAAATCATTTTACCATTTCCAACGTGCTTTATGAGGCTTTGTTGCAACAACTCCTTGCCAAACTGAATACTGCACCAAGCATAGCATGCTCTTAAACCATTTTTGGCTAAAAGGAAGTCACCATTCTCAAATTATATGCCTTTGAAAAATCTAGCAAACAAAGATTCAGAGTGATTGAGGATCCTCCAAGATTGTTTGGCTAACAATGCTTAATTGAAGGTCTAAATGTTTTTGAACCCTAAACCACCTTGTTCTTTTGCCAAACAAAGTTTCGTCTAACTGAACCAGTGTATATTCTTTTTGTGTTCCAAAAATTCCACAAAAAATCCGCCATAGCTTTAGTCAAGTTCTCACAAGACATCTTAGTCACCTTGAAGCATGACATCGCATATATTGGCATCGCCATCGCCACTTCCTTGATCAAAAATCCATTCCCACCCAAGGATAGCAGACTCAAAGAAAACATTTCCTTGAGTCTGTCGTAGATGTAAGCCAGCATCTCTGTTTTTGATCCACTAAAGCACTCTGACCACCCATATAAGAATTTGTACCTCCTTCTTTCTCAATCCCAGAAATGTCTTTGAGAAATTGTCTAGTGATATCATCAATATTTGCACCAAAAGTGATTGTTGGTTTTTTCCAAGTTAACCTTTTGTTTTATAGCTTTCTTATAAACCCAAAGTATTTCCATCAATTCAGACAATTCACCTAGATTTGCCTTACAAATCATCAAGCTATCATCAGGAAAGAGCATATGATGAATCATTGGCCCATCTTCTGAAAAATAAATTCCTTGAAGTTCCCCTTGTCTCACTGCTTGTTCTATCATATTCATGAGCCCCTCGGTAAAAAAACGAAACATAAAGGGGGATAGAGGGTCCCCTTAACCTCGTTCGGTTTGTATACATCCAAAGGCTCGACCATTTATCAAGGTAGAGTACATCACTGTTGTGACACTAAACATGACCCTCTCTATCCAAACACTATTGAATCCAAGGCTTGAAGAATCGCCTGCAAATAGCCACATTCTACTCTTCCACTTTTTCGTCGGTCTTCAAGGCATGAATCATTTCATGAGCTATCAAGATGTTTTCAGTTATTAACCTTTTCTCCATAAATAATAATTGAGTCAGAGAGACTATATATAGTAAGAATGGCTTCTACATATAGACCATGATCTTCTATATAATCTTGTACATGACTAAACAAAGGCTTATGAGTCTTAGATCTATCAAAAGCATAGGATCTGGGATTTACGGCAAGAGGCCCAAATGAATATAATTTGAATCTACTGGAAAAACCCATGATAGAAAGAATTTCTGCACTTCTTTGGTCACTTGATCTCCTACTGTTTCCCAATATTTCTGGAAAAACATACGCGTCATTTCGTCTGGTCAAGGGGCGCTACCTGGTTTGATAGTAAACAAGGTTTCTCTAACTTCCGCACTGGTGACCTCTCTAGTTAGGAATTCATTCATTCCTGCAGTAATACGGCTTGTGAAACCCTCAATTAAATCAGTAAAATCTTCATCATTAGAAGACGAGAACAGCTTCTAAAAATATTCATTGGCAACGTTCGCCTTCGCTGCTTCTGAAAATTGTTCTTGTTCATTTCATCCATCAGCTTGATGCTATTGTTTCTAGATTTTGTCGTCTTCACTGATTCATGATAATACATAGTGTTCAGGTCACCTTTGATTGCCCAATGATCTTTGCTTTTCTACTTCCAGTACATTTCTTCCTCCTTATATGCTTTGATCAATTCACATTTCAAGTAGTTAACTCTTCGGTCAGTAAGGAAGCTTAAAGATTGCTCCAACTCCAGAGCACATTGGATCTGTTTAATATGGTCCCTAATGTTAATATTCTCCCTTTTTTTCCAATTACTCAACGCCTTCATACATCTTTTTAGTTTATTAAAAACCTTAACATCAAAGAGAGGATGGTTGGTCAACCACGCCTTCTTAATCTCATCTTTCACCCCAGGTTTGTTAAGGAACCTTTGTTGGTTATTTGGTTTGTAACCCAAAAAATTGTGAACTATATACTTGGATAATGATTGAATCGCCATGCTTTCCTTAAAGAGTATTTCGACCATATTCCAAGCCTTTGGGTTACACGAAATCCCTTTGTAGGATAAGACAATCAAAGTCACATTCTTGTTCTAGGCTAAGATACAAGAATAATAATTAGAGCTTTAATGCTTATATGTGTTCTTCAAAGATCTTTGATGATCTTCGAACAATGAATCTATCTCTCTTTCTATCTATTAACTAGTTTCAGTTTTCTTGTGATTCAAGTTGTAATTTGCCAATGCCAACAACTCCTTATATAGAGTATGAAAGGTTGCAATGGTTAACACTAATAGTTGTAATGGTTGGCCAAGCATTATAACTATTAAAACCAGCAGTTGCAATGGTTAGCAAAAAGTCTTAATCATCATCAGATGCAATGGTTTATCACCAAAGGTTGCAACGGTTCATCAAGAGATGCAATAGTTAGTAAAGAGTTACAATGGTTAATCACCAAGGGTTGCAACCTTTAATATGGTTATTACTAAAGGTTACAAATATCAATAGTTGTAAGGTTTCATATATAGTTGCAATTGTTCATATAAACAATTGCAATGGTTCACATGATACATTGCACATATACACTTAAATATATAACAATCCTCTCCTATTTAAGTGTAATCATAGATTCATTAAATAAATAATACATATATCAAACTCATGCATAAATGAAAATGTTCGAAGAATTGAATTTTCATCTTATGTATTACACATTCCAAGCCCGAGAATCAGGATGTCCTACGAATTGAATCCTTCAACTCATTTTGAGCACATGAAGATAATACACACATGTGTTTATTCCACAATACTCTAAGTGTTTACCCGACACTATTATACGCCATGTGTCCTAATCCATTCATGAATGCATACAAAGCCAAGTCCCAGCTTATTAAAGCGGCATCACTTCACACTCATATAGGTAAATACTTTTAGGCATGCACCTGCAAATGCATTTTTTCAAAGTATTTATTAAGAATATTATTTTAACCTATTCCTTCTTGCAGGTCCAAGCACATACCTTGGGAAGATACAAAAAAAAATATGCTTCAATCTTTAAGTGTATGCTTTCCACATTGAATTCAACTTCTAATGTCGTATTAAAGGGGAATTGGGTATTCTACGATTAAAGATTTCAAATGGACTTTAAATTCATCCCTTTAACAGACTCAATTACCAAGTCTCTAGCTAATCATTTCGTCAAATGATATGCTACATTTCTTTTAGACCGAACAAATTCTTTGGTAATCACCCTGTGAGTGATCAGTTCACATACTACACTATATCTAACGCCAAGTGTCGCGACTTACCATTATACACTTAGTTATAAATCTTAAATAAGACTTCTTCACTATCATAGATAAATCTGGTGATACTATTTCGGTCACAACGGAATCTCGTAAATTAAATTATCTAGCCAATACGCTTATTTACCAGCATATGCTAATGCTACGAATTCTTATTCTATAGTCAAATTTTCATGCAACTTTGCTCCTTAGATGCCCATGAAATGGCACCTCCCCAGGTAAAACACTCAACCACTTATAGAAGATTGATCTTCTATATTGATAATCAAACTTGCATCTAAATACCCTTCTACCATCGAAGGAAATCTAACATATAACAAACCATAATCTATGGTTTCATTCAAGTACTCGAGTTGTGATATTTCTTGTCTTGTATAAGGCACACACTTCACACTCGCATTCCATGGGAGTCCTCATTGGCGAATAATATCACAATTGAACCCATTAATAACTTTATCAATAAAAAGAGAAGATGTCTAATATATTGATTTACTTGCATGTGTGATTCAAATTTTAGAATCACATCAACCTCCTCCATGTCTTTCATTGTTAAACTTGATGACAATAATGCTTTTGTAAGCTCTACTTATCTTTAACCAGTGCCAAATATCAATATGTCATCAACATATAAGCAAATGATTGTTCCATTATTGAACTCATCAATTTGTTATATAAACATTTATCCTAATAGTTTAACTCAAACTACTTGATAAGACAATCTCATTAAACATTCGATGTTACTACCTTGGTACTTTCTTTAGCCATACAATAAATGTATACACTTTATACTTTTTACAAGGTACAATAGAACCTTAAGGTTGCTTCAGATACACTTTTTTCTAAGCCATCGATCCATACCTATGGATCATAGTCCATAGCACAACCATGAACAATATATTTACCACTCATGACAGCTTGGCCTTAACCCTAAGGCACTTGCATCCATAAGGATCAATAACTTGCATGATGTAAGTCACTTTATTTCGGTGAAATTACATTTGCAACTTCTCAGTAATATTATGTTGCACTCTTTCGGTAACATTATGTTTACATTCTTTCGGTAACATTATGTTCACACTCTTTCGGTGACACTATTTTCGCACCATTCCGGTGACGCTTTATTTGCACCCTTTCGGTGACTTTACATTCACACTCTTTCGGTGATGTTACGTTCGCACTCTTTTGGTCCCGAAACATTCACACCCTTTTGGTCATGACCCGTTCGCATCCCTTGGATCATGTTAGGTTCGCAACCCTTGGGTCACGACCCGTTCACACCCTCTGGATCATGATACATTCGTACCCCTTGGGTCATAGTGCGTTCGCATCCCTTTAGACACAGCATGCTCGCATCCTTTGGTGTCCAAATTATGCATACAATATATCAAATAAAAGATAATTTCAACAGCTAAGCATGGACATAAAAATCATGCAATTCCGATCTATAACCAGAGAGATATGACTAAAACAAAAAAAATGCAATTTCCAGACAAATACCAATGCGACACGTGTCACGTTACTGTTCATCTTCTTCATTTTATTTTATTTTCTTCAACACGGTCGAAACTTTCAACCCTTATATCTCTCAGAATACGCGATTTTATTTTACGCATAATATACGAATAGAAATATAATTTCAAGATCTACGCACTGATATAAAAATCGTGTGATTCCGAAATATACTTAGAGAGATGTGATCAAAACAATATTTTCGGTTTACTTACTATTTCTCTAAATTCATGCAATATATTTTTGTTCTAAATGCAATAATTTCCAGAAGAATTCATGACATTGTGATAAACACATATGTAAAATTTCAACTGATTTCATTTTGTATTCATGAATTCACCATTATTAATTATTTAAGCATTAACCATTTTTTCTAATTCATCATGAACAAACTCAAGTAATCCATATTGCTTTTAATTCTTGATTACTAAAAATGTTAATATGCCAGAACCGTGCTCTAATACACAACATGTTTGCATCTTTTTGATGACGAACCGTTCGCACCCCTAGGGTGACGAACCATTTTGCATCCCTTGGATGATGCCATCTTCGATCATCATTAGCAATATTATTTAAAATGTAGCTAATATACCTTTGAGAATATAGCAACGATGTATTATTCTCCATTCTTTCATCTTCTTTCTCTATCTTCGAAAGTAAACTCTCTCAAGCATTTACAATTTTCCAAATTTTGATGTTATCCTTCGCACAAATACACCAGTCATAATTCACAAAAAATACTCTTTCAGATTGTTGGTTATTTGGTTTGTAACCCGAAAATTATGAATTATATACTTGGATAATGATTGAATCGACATGCTTTCCTTAAAGAGTATTTCGACCATATTCCAAGCCTTTGGGTTACACGAAATCCCTTTGTAGGATAAGACAATCAAAGTCACATTCTTGTTCTAGGATAAGATACAAGAATAACAATTAGAGCTTTAATGCTTATATGTATTCTTCAAAGATCTTTGATGATCTTCGAACAATGAATCTATCTCTCTTTCTATCTATTAACTAGTTTCAGTTTTCTTGTGTTTCAAGTTGTAATTTGCCAATGCCAACAACTCCTTATATGGAGTATGAAAGGTTGCAATGGTTACACTAATAGTTGTAATGGTTGGCCAAGCATTATAACTATTAACACCAACAGTTGCAATGGTTAGCCAAAAAGTCTTAATTATCAACAGTTGCAATGGTTTATCACCAAAGGTTGCAACGGTTCATCAAGAGATGCAATGGTTAGTAAAGAGTTACAATGGTTAATCACCAAGGGTTGCAACCTTTAATATGGTTATTACTAAAGGTTACAAAAATCAATAATTTCAAAGTTTCATATATAGTTGCAATTGTTCATACAAAACAATTGCAATGGTTCACATGATAAATTGCACCTATACACTTAAATATCTAACAATCTTCTGTCAACCCGAAAGTTTCCTCTAAATGGTTCAGCCGCAGAAATCAGCTTCACGAGAACCGGTCTATGATATGAGCCTCGTTTGTCCAAGAAAGCTTCATTAGACGCCGAATAGAGCTGAAACCATTTCTTGTTGCCAAAACATCTATCTAGTTTCGACTGAATCCACAAGCTACCATCCCACGTGAAACTGTTACCAGTGCCATGTAACTCCACCATTTCTTCGATATCAAGCATATCATTGAACTACTAAAAGTAGGTTTCACTTCTTTTTGGACCACCCGTTTTTTCTCCACTGTGCCTTACTTCACTAAAATCTCCCATCGTACACCAAAGACCTTTCCTCTGAGCTCCAATCTTGGACAGCTGCTCCCACACCTTTGATTTGTTACCTCTAGTCGGCTCCCTTTGGACGCAAGACACAAAGAAATTATCCTTTCCAAACTTTAGACATAAATCAACGAGATGCTTATTTACAAACTTGAAAAGAATATTCACATAATTCTTCAAGACTAGGTCTCCGTTGTACCAAATAGGGTTAATTGTCGTGATCCTATCATAGCCTAACCATGTTTGCAAGTCTACCAAATGTCACGGTTATGTTTTGTTTCCATCAAAAACAAATTGTCTGGGAAATATCTTTATGCATCTCCCGTAGTCTTGGGATTACCAAGTATTAAGCATAATGTTCATGTGTAATACTCCCTCCGTTTTTTAATATTTGACGTTCTAGGATTATGCACACAGATTAAGAAACATTTAATTTTTTATCATTTTCTAAACAAAAACATCATTAATTATTTACCTAACCACAATTCAACCAATAATAAAATAGAAGGTATAATATCATTGGTCATCTAACATTAATTAGTAATAAATTTTACATAGAAAATTGAAAACGTCAAATAATTTGGAACAAAAATTTTCCTCCAAAACGTCAATTATTAAAAAACGGAGGGAGTATAGATATAAATGTATGCATATTAAATATGTATAATGGACGTATGTAAAACATCTATACATGATGTAGTCTTATGAGTATTAATTATCCTTTGGTCGATGCATTAAACACAAAATGGACCATACCGCCACACATGGTTAATTATTTTCCATATATAAATAAATACATACGCAGCTCACTGAGATATTTATATAAATGTTGGTTGTTTTATATGACAATTAATGTGGTCGATTAGATCGTATATTATTATACTAAATACAGTACAAAAGTTTGAAGAAGATTTTTGGTTCTATAAACTACCTCACTTGCAACTGTAAGACACACAACAATAAACATAAAAGAAAACGATCGTCGATAGAGGCTATGCAGATTACAAGACCACATGCTGCCATGTTCGCTAGTCCTGGAATGGGCCACATCATTCCGGTGATTGAGCTTGGGAAACGATTAACCGGATGCCACGGGTTCCAAGTCACAATCTTCGTCCTTGAAGCTGACGCAGCCTCCGCTCAGTCCCTGTTTCTCAACTCACCTGGCTACGATGCAACCCTTATTGACATCATCCGCCTCCCGTCTCCAGATATCTCCGGTTTAGTGGACCCATCAGCCTTTTTCGCGATCAAGCTCTTGACCATGATGCGGGAGACCATACCAACCCTCCGATCAAAGATTGAGGAGATGCAGCATAAACCAACGGCTCTAATTGTAGACTTGTTTGGCTTGGACGCATTACGGCTTGGTGAAGAGTTCAACATGTTGACTTATGTGTTCATAGCTTCAAACGCACGTTTTCTCGCAGTGGCTTTGTACTTCCCAACGCTGGAGAAAGGCGTTATAGACGAGCACATAATCAAGAAGAAACCCTTGGCTCTACCGGGATGTGAACCAGTTCGGTTTGAGGATACTCTAGAAGCCTTCCTTGATCCGGCCGACCAGTTATACCAGGAATTTGTTCCTAGTGGTTTGGTTATCCCAACGGCTGATGGTATTATTGTGAATACATGGGATGATATGGAGCCCAAAACTTTGAAATCTCTTCAAGACCCAAACCTCTTGGGTCGAATTGCTCGTGTACCGCTTTATCCAATAGGTCCATTACGCAGACCAGTTGATCCATCAAAAACCAATCATCCGGTTTTTGATTGGTTACACAAGCAACCGGACAAGTCGGTGCTTTACATCTCATTTGGAAGCGGCGGCTCTCTATCCGCTAAACAACAAACAGAACTGGCTTGGGGGCTTGAGTTAAGTCAACAACGTTTCGTTTGGGTGGTCCGTCCACCAGTAGACGGTTTAGCTTCCAGCGAGTATTTATCTGCTAATAGCGGTGACATACAAGACGGTACAGCAGATTATCTACCGAAAGAGTTTATTAGCCGGACTCACGAGAGAGGCCTTGTGGTCTCTTCGTGGGCACCACAAGCCGAGATCCTAGCCGACAAAGCCGTTGGTGGGTTTCTAACTCACTGCGGTTGGAACTCGATACTTGAAAGCGTTGTTAGCGGCGTTCCGATGATTGCTTGGCCGCTTTTTGCGGAGCAAAAGATGAATGCGACGTTTCTCAACGAGGAGCTAGGAGTAGCAATCCGGTCTAGAAAACTGCCGTCGGAGGAAGTGGCTTCGAGGGTGGAGATAGAGTCGTTGGTGAGAAGGATTATGGTGGAGGAGGAAGGTTGCGAGATGAGAGAGAAGGTCAAGAAGCTGAAGGATACGGTGAGTTGCGATGGTGGATCATCGTATGAATATCTATCTCGACTGGCAAATCAATGTGACCGTCTTTTGGAGCGTGCTAGAACGGCTCGTGGTGCCTAGAAATGTGTACCGTTATGACTTGTACGTTTGAACTTCTATCGTTTTACTGTTTCTGAATATTGTGTTGAGTTTTCGGGTCTTCTTCTTCTAAAAGAACTTTTCGGGTCTTGCCAAATGCCACATGCTATCAGCGCCAGTTTAATGCACTAATGTCTATCTTTATGTTATACAAATAAATAATGTGTTTGATGTGAATAGTAAAGTATTGTAGCAACTGTTACCTTTATTCCCTAAATATTCAGTTCTTCCGTTAAAAAAACAAAAACAAAACAAGAAAAGCAAAAAGTCTTCAGTTTTGAACTTAAGTTTCTATGGTTAACCTGAAACGATCGTAAAAAAATCTGGTTTCAAATCTGATGAGGTCCAAAATCATTATGAGATGATTATTACACTATTATATTAAGATTTTTAATCAGCTAATATTAGGTACTTGTATTGTAACTAATTACGCTAATGTCACTTCAACTTAAAAAAAAAAGAGGGAAAAAGGGAGTAGTTTTATTTTATCTTATACTCCTTTTTTTTAATAAGTGTCAATTTGACATTTTCACGGAGATTAAAAAATTTGTATATAAATTAATATATTATTATTTAATATTTAATTAATTAAATAATAATAATTTAAATAAAACTTTATTAATTATTCAAAAAATAGATTTAATATACAAAGTTATATTAGAATTGTAGAATGACACTTTTTTGAAATAAAATAAAAAAATTAAATTAATACTTATTATGAATTAGAGGAATACTACATTTTCATCTAACTATATTTATCTCTACCTATCATTAATGTTTTCTGTGAAGGAATCTTTGCTTTTTTTTCTAGTTAATTAAAGAAAATTCAATATAGTTGGAAGCTGGGTTTAAGACAAACAAATAAAAACGCATTTATTTTTGTTTTTGATTGATCTGGGATTTTCTAACTCTATAGAAAGGTACAAACTAATTCTCAAAAAGATTTATAATCAACTTTATCTTTAAATATTCAAATAAACCGTAATGGTAGAATTTTTCTGACCATGCAATGGAGTGTAGTTTAGTGAAATGAAAACACAAAGACACAAACACATTAGTTCCAACGTGACATTTCCTCTGCATCCGATATTCTAGGATATGCATGGGGGCATTTTTAACGCCGACTCTCTCTAATTAAAATCAGTATATCGTAGGGCTAGGTATTTTATACATTAATTTTGATTCGATTCTTTATTCGTTTCGATTCGATCCAAAAAATCTGAATATTCATAAGTCATTGAAGCAAAGTAAATATTAAAATTCAATATTCATTAAAAATAAAGCAAACCAGAAATACTAAAAATATTAGAGTCGGATATCCGATCTGCTCTGACTTTTATTAAAAATATTATATATATATATATAATTAATATAGAGTTTAAAATGTATAATTTATATAATAATTATTTTAACATATGGTTTTATTAATTTTATTTATCAAATTGCTTATAAAGGTATTAAACTAAAAAGGTATATTAAGTCTTTATAAAAATTACCATTTCTAAAATTTGGGTGTTTATTAGAAAATTTGATTATTTTAAAATAAATTATGAAACATATAATTTCACTAGTTTTTTATAGTATGTTAAAAATAGTTTTGGAAAACAATTTTTTTTATTTTTTAGATTTACTTGTATTAAACAAAATGCATGAGATATCCGTAAATATTCGTAAATAATCACAAATATTCGCATATTTTTAAAAACTTTCTGGATATCCGGAACGCCGGATATCCGTATTTCTCCAAAGCACAAAAAATCGAAAAATTAAATATCTGTAAAACAGAAAATAAATCAGAATACTGAAAATTACGGTATTATTCGATTCGTACCTAGTCCTAGTATATTGGGTATATCGATGTTGGTTAAAACAAAATAATTTAATCATCTTAAGCAATGGCATGTTTTCTCAGTGGCGGACCTATACTTGATTTTTAATGGGGGGGAAGGGGGGAATTGCTATGAGAAATCGTTAAGAATACCACAAGTTAAGTATCAGTTTTCAAAAATACTTTTAATAAAAAATGTATTAACATTTAGTTTACATTTTAGTGATTATTGTTTAGGGTTTAATGTAAAGGATGAAGTTGAGTTTCTAATTTTTTTATAAAATATTTAGAAAATTTAATTTATTCTATTTTCATCATAAATTTAGGATATTGAAAATCGTCATCTATTAATGAAAAATTTGAAAAGTGGTGTCAAACTTGTGGTAAAACTGAAATTTTCCCAAATGCTATAGTAAAATAATTTTAAGTACTTCTATATATAGCACTAGAATTATTGTTTACTCTAAAAATGTATAGGGTCATACTAATATATACAACATTTAATTTTTTTATTTCTTTCAGATGTAAATATAGTAAAACCACAGCTAAAAATATAAACTACTAAAATATATGTTTTCATTAAAAATTAGTAATGAAAATACATTTATATAACTATTAAATTGTTGTTATAATGTTAATAGAGTTACTTTTTGGATAATTTCACCATTTTGTATCTCAAACCAAAAAATTAATGAGATGATGCAAGTACCATTTGTATTTTATTTATTTTGCAGAAATACTCATGTAAAAATATGTGTTTGACTTTTCTAAAAGATGAATTTTGTTTCTAAAAAACATAGTTACATGTAGAAAAGCCAAATGCGTATCTCATATTAAAAGTGTTCTCTCAAAACAAGTGTCGGAAGAAATGGATTTCTTTAAACAATGTTTAATGTGATATTTTACATTGCATTAAAAAAGAATTTGCAATTGATAAATATTCGTAGTGCATTGGCCAATTTAACAAGAGAAGGATGAAAAGATTCAGAGTTTCCATCAATAAAATAGAAGTATTTAGAAAAATTTCGAGATTTTGTATTTAATCGAGAGATTCTTTTTTGTCAAATCTAAGAGGAATTGACAAAAAGCATATTATATAGTTTTGGTTCCAGTTTTTTGATTAGAGATGACCATAATTTACATTTATTGTCACGCATGCTCCTTATTTTAACCTAGACGACATTCCATTCACATTCTCAAAGTTATCATAATGAAATTAACAACCCAGCACCACTTTTTACAAAACAGTATTGAAACAAATAAGAAACAAAACAAAGTTATCAAATCTTAAAATAATAACATAATGAAACCAGCAACCCAGCATCACACCGAGTATCTGTGATTTCAACACCTTCATGTTATCCAAATTGGTCCATGCATGATCCTTCACCAAATTCTCAACTCCACACATAGGTTCGCCGCATGTCCACTTTAGCTATGAATCATGCCGCCTTACTCGATCTCCACATGGCCAACAATATCGAAAATTCAAATGGTTAAAGATGAAACAGCTATTTTCTCAGTAACATAAAGAAAACCAATGACTGGAGATGCAATGCTTGAGAAATACTTCTCTTCATCATGTTGCACTGACAACGACATAGGCATTGAACCCTTCTCGTTCAAATACACCAGCCACACATGCTATATCTCACCCAATAAAATCATCGCATATAATCCTTTAACATCAATCAGTCATGTTCATTTTAACAACCTAGCAATATATCTATACAAACATCAAGATAAACATAATATGTATAAATATATAGATCTTGACAAAACAACTACATGTATGTTTATAGATATATGTAGGTATGAAGGATCTACCTAATCACTTCAACGATGATGAGATAATGATAGAAGGAGGTAGGAATTCCAACCAACCCTCACCATACCTTTGATCTGCAGATCGAGAGATGAAACAATGTAGATATGAGTCTTACGGCTCCACACCAACCAGATCCTTGACTAGACTATAAAAAGAAGAGAAAAAGACTAAGGAAGGGATTAAAACACGACAAGATTTCCTCACCAGTGAGATGGCGTGGTGGTCTCCAGTAACCCGCAGCTGCTCCTTTGTCGACGATTACTCTTTATCTCTTTATTCAGTTGAAAGAATTTCATAAGGTATTGTTTCTTTGGAGAAAATTCTCAAAACTACCTTTTTAATAGAAAAGGAAGGGAAAACCCTAAAATTTTCTCTACGTACCTTTTCATTAATGATTGGGTTAGGATTCCGAATGTGACATTTATACTTTTGGAAAAAAAGTTACAAAAGCCTCACCGTTTCAATCCGGTTCAATGTGGGTAACCTCAAAACTCGATTGAGAAATGAATATGATTTAGCGCGTTCATAGCTCAAAGAGGCCCATAATACATTTTAGGTGCAATCATAAACCTAAACGTAACACAAAAATAAAAACGTTACTCAAAGGTAACCCACAGCACTAAGAAATATGTAAAAACAAAAAAAAAAGAAAAGTAAAAACAAAACAGAAACATGGATAGGCTTCAGCGTCTTATGAAGCACAAGGACCGTATGATCAGCTTCGAATCAGAGTTTTTTTCTCTTCACTTACAAAGGCCTTGAGAAAAAGTCGTCAATACAAATTACGGCTTCTAATAATTCAAAACAGCTGATTTTACAACAACTTAGAAGAGTCCATTTCTCAGAAAAGAGAACTATTTTTCTTCTTTTAGTAGCAAGAAATGCTCAAGAAAGATACGAGCAGGAAAAGATATAACACTGGGATCTTTTTTATTTCATATCAGAACCATCAGAAAGGATGAAAACTAAAATAAAGTTGTCTCTATTTGTCTTCAAGAATGCAGAAAGCTTCATAGTCTAAAGGAAGAGCTGGAATTGGAGGTGGACGTGATGGCTCCACAAGATATACGTACGCATCACTTTTCTCAGTCTCTCTTCCCCTAATTAAAAGTTATATATCTCAGTAAATTACACTTGCTAATATTCAGTCGAGTACACACAAGATCACTGAGAGGTTTAAAGTTATGTGTAACATCAAGTACAAATTGATCATTAACAATATGGCTTAGCAAACGTGCCGACGACAATCCTTGTCGCCGAGCGTAGCAAGCAGCTCAAATTGGGATATAGCAATTGACAAATATCTCCAATATATTTTTTAAAAGTTTTTATAACAAAAATAATTAAAAAAAAATTAAAATAGTTTTTTTTTCATTTTTAAATTTTAAACTTCACCTATAAAACTTACCCATAACTATAAATCATAAGTTTATATTAGTTAATCCAATGAGTATGAACATATATTTACATGTTTTAGTAACATCTATTGGTCATTTTTCTCCTTAAAATCTATTTTGGTAATAATTTTTTTTAATATCTATTTTGGGGTATTTTTCTGTAGTAAACACATTTTTTTAATTTTGAAGATAGTTTGGGGTGGGGGTTGGAGGAGTCTGGGGAAATATAGTGTGGGTTTATATAAGTTGGGGGTGTATTAAAAAAAAGTAGGGAGTGTATAATGAAGTCAACCAAAAAAAACGATAAGAAATCTTCCTATTGGAGACCAATCCACATCTATTTGATATCAAACCCATTCAGACTATGCTAGTACACACCGTCTAAATTAACCCACGTCATCGATCCCAAATTTTTAAATCTAACGGTCCTCAATATAGCCACCTGTCCCCACCCACCCACTTCTATTTTCTCCAGACCCGCCCCAAAATCTCGAAATCGATTAAAAGAACCCCAACTACAAACTAGGGTTGCTACCTTCCTACGCCGGCATAGCCCAAACTAAACAAAAAAATCTCCAAAGGAGGAGCCGCGACGGTTCTAATCTTCTCGGCGAGTTTCAAAGTTAGAACCTTTTACACACTTTCTGTTTACGATGGATGAGATTTGGGAAAGAGCTGTAGAAGCGGCTCTAGATGGTCAACCTGACCCACGGGCCCTAACACTCGACGGTGCTGTCAAATGCCTCCAAGGACGTCTACCACCACCCACTCTCCTCGAGAGGTTTCAGAGTCTCCACCACCTTTCTATAGCTAACATCGGTGTCTCTTCTCTCGAGCACTTCCCTCGTCTCCCCAATCTTCAGAAGCTGATCTTGTCTGATAACCGGATCACTTCCGGTTTGGAGTTTCTAGTTGAAGCTGGTCTTGATTCCTTGCGTGATTTGGATTTGTCTAATAACCGGATCCACTTGGTTGAGGATCTTGCTCCTCTGGCGAGGTTAAAGCTTGTGTCTTTGGATCTGTATGAGTGTCCTGTCACTAGAGTTAGTGAGTATAGGTCTAGGGTTTTTGGGTTGGTTAAAAGTTTGAAGTTTTTGGATAAGACTGATGCTCAAGGGAATGAGAGGCCGGAGAGTGATGATGAGGAGGAAGATGAGGAGGAGGATGATGATGAGGAGGATGACGAGGAAGAGGAGGAGGAGGATCCTGGGAGTGGGGAGGTTGATGGGGATGAGAGAGTAGAGGGTGCTTGGATGAGTAATGGGCATAGTGAGAGGGTTGATGGGGTTGTTGATGTGGATGAGGATGAAGAGAGTGATGCTGAGGATGACGAGTCCGAGCAGGTGGCTGGAAGGGCTAATGGGTTTCGTCTTCAAGCTGTGAATGGGGAGGAAGGGGAAGGGGAAGATGATGGGGAGGATAGCGAGTCTGGGGAGGAGATTGATGAGGAGGAAGTGGGGGAAGATAATGATGTTGTTGAGGTTCATGAGATTGAGGATAGTGATAATGAGGAAGATGGGGTTGATGATGAAGAAGATGAAGAAGAGGAGGAGGATGAAGAGGAAGTGGATAACGATGATCGTGGTCCTGGTGGGTCAGGGAGTACAGGACGGTTGATGAATGCAGAAGAGATTGATGGGCATGAGCAAGGGGATGATGATGAGGATAATGATGGTGAGACTGGAGAAGATGACCAAGGGGTTGAGGATGATGGTGAATTTGGTGACGATGATGATGGTGAAGAGGAGGTGAGACACTTTGATACTCACAATCATATGCATTTCCGTGATTCTTGCTTGCTGTGCTACTTGTTTCTTAGTTTATGTAGCTACGTTCTTGATAGACTAACCATTTCAGCTCGAGGAAGTCTTAAGCATATGGCTAATTTGCTGCAGGTTTTTAGATGTAGAATATGATTTTTGGTGATATGGCTTGAGAGTATCAGTCCGGTTTTATTTACTGTATCTGGTTAGCTTATGTTGCTGGATATGCTCCATGTGTGAAGTTTCTTCATTTGCTTGATGAAGTTGATCTCTTTTTTGTGTTTATGGCTAACCCGGAGTTTGATAAATTTGATAGGATGAAGAATCTGGTGAAGGGTACCTTGTTCAGCCAGTATCTCAAGTGGAAGATCATGATGCTGTGGGTAGTGACATCGAGCCAATTAACGGGGACAATGATCCAGATGAAGAAGAAGAAGTGGAAGATGATATCCCAATGCCTGACCAGTCCTTCCCATCATCATCTCGTCCAAAGAGAAAACGTGATGATGAAGATGATGATGACGATGTTGACGCTGATGATGATGATGACGAGGATGATGGTGTTGATGATGATGAGTAAAGTTAAGCGTGTACACCGTTGCTACTTGTGGATTAGGGCGGCTATCTCAGAATGTTCAAATTGTTAGTTATGGTGAGGCTGGTGGATTTTCAAATGACGGTTACTCAAGTTGGATTTACCGCCCTTTTAGAAACCCAACATTATGGAGGGAAAGAACAAACAAAAAAACAAACACAAAGACAGGAAAATGATAGTGTTCTCGAGACCTTGTTTCTCTGTTAGAGGGTCTTGTAAGATGCTTATGTAATAAATTTTTGAAGTTATATCGCTCGTCTTTTGTTTCACTATTCTTACACATGTCTTATCATAATTGGTCAGGACGGGTATGTTCAGTATTGTCGTAGCATGTAATGATGCGTTTAGATCAAACGGTCGTCAAGGCTTCTTTAAAAGCTTATGCATGTGCTTTCTTTTTTCTTATTTACATACCATACCAAAATGTTGTACTAACATCTTTATTTTAATCTCTTAATCTACCTTTTCTTCTCCCTTAAAATGCTATTACTATCTCTCCACCGCCGCCTCTCTACCACTGTTGTTTCACCGGAGAATACTGATCTGACGATCAATTAAGACGTCATGTAGGGTCTTAGCAAAGGCTAAAGGACAATATTGGCACTACCGGGTTTCTTGAGAAGGTGGTTATTGGATGGCCACTCTACACTCTGAAGACCACTGGGTGTGGTTTACCTTTAGGACCACTAAGGCGCAGAACAAAGCTAATGTTCTACAGCTTAAGCTGGTTAGTCTCTTATCTCCAGTTCGCTAATTCTTTTTTATTTTCTCCCCATGTATGATGTATGGAGTTTAGCTTCATTCTCTATGGGTCTAGCTGACGATTCTATCGTTCTACTTCCATATCGTGTTTGTTGATGAGTACTCACTACTCAAGTCGTTTGATGCTTGTTTAGCTTATGTATCAACTTCGTTTGTAACACTTGCAATTTAATTTGTAATACTCTCAAGGTCCATTATAGTTTGATTTCTTCAGGGAAGTTTTCTTGTTTCTTTAAATTTAAATATTGTGTATCTTTATAATCTCCACAACTAGGTCAGAGCCACCGTACTGGCTTAACAACCAATTTTTAGGTTGATTTTTGATATTATAAACAACCTCAAAGGAGAATCGGAACAGTACATTCACTATTTTTATATTACAAACAACCTCAACGGAGAATCAGAACAATACATCCACTATACTGGCAAAAAATAACTTTTTAGGTTACATGGATTTTTGGTAAGCTACACATGTAAATCTATGGAAACAGAGAGAAAACGGGAGTGTAAGAAGACATACAAGGACGCCGAGGTTTACACCTCTGATTTGGACATTGGTGACCAGTTAATAAATTATATGTGACTTCACCAGGGCATTTGTAAGACCCGACCCGGACACTAGTCCAAACGACCTCACACGCCTAGATCGGTAAGCAGTCCAAACCAATCAGTCATATTTTAAGCTCTTATCATGTTTAGTTGTGATGTTCAAGTGAGTTTCGCACCATACAATTCCCTAATCTAACCAATCAATTGCGGAAAGAAAGCGACACGATGTATTGTATAAATCAGAAATAATTTGATTCATAGTTGTTTTAACGTAGTACTATCAATTTTATACAATACTAGATATATATGACTCGGACACTATTCATATCCATCGACCGATTGTCTTACTTCAACTCCGACCATCCTTAGAATCTGCCACATTAAAATGAAGCATAAGCAACTCGATAATTGCTTAGTGAGGCAAACCATTCCACCTACACAGTTAGTCCTGAGAACATATGCTTAACATATTAATGAACATAAGTCTTTTAAGTGACAATAGAATCATGGACCATTCGGTCCACATGACAATCGACCTCATGTTCGTAATATTTTTGAAAGAAAGGAGTTTGAAGACTCATAACATATTATTCTCTTAAATGTTTATTTCTAAAAATTTAGCTTCCTAACAATTTATCCATCTTATTATCTATGTTTTTTTTAAGACAAAGGATGGAAATTTGTCGTGTGGGTTGATTGAATTGCTGGCTAGAATGGATTCAGATGTTAAGAGTATCCACAGTATAAGTCTTTTGACGTGAATCTCTCACCAAAAATAATAATATTATAATATAAGATTTTTTTTTTTTAATTTGAGAGACCCAAACAAAAGTGTCTTCCCAAAGAGACTTTTGCATGAGTCTTTCAAGTTCTGAGAGACTTTAATTTTATAATACTATTATTTTGGGGGAAAGAATGTCAAAAAGATTTTCATTGCTGATGCTCGAAATTAGGTGAACGGGAAACTTGATTGAAATATGCTATTTTGGGTTTAATAATGATGGATGTATGGCTGCAAGTTCCTGGTTTGATGAATGCACCCATGTGTTTGGTGGGCCAACGGGAACAGCTAGTTATTAAAGTACAGTGTGTTTGGTGATAAGTAGAAATGACGCACAGAAGGAGTATGAACTGAAATTTTAAGTAATTTGATTTTAGTGAATTTTTATATAATTGTAGGAAAATTAAAAATTTTGGTGTGATGTTGTTAAAACACTCTAGAATCTCATCTAAAACTATGAGATTTGAATTTTTATTTTTAGAACTAATAAACTCATCTCAAACACCCTAAAAACATTTAAAACACTTTAAAATTTCTAACTAAAATTTTGTTTAATAACAATGAATTTTAGAGTGTTTTATGAAATTACAAGTTCAATAACACTTGATTTAAAGTATTTTTTTTTTAAAAAATTATTGTTTGAATAACAGTAAAATTATTATCTTAATATAAATCACCTTAAATTCCAAGTTGAATACACCTTCTGTTGTGAAACAGACGGTTTCGGGAATGCACATAAGTGGGTTCATCTACTTAGACCAATCAGCCCATATGTTACACTGATGGGCCAGCCCACTTAGGACTTAGACCAATCGACTTTTGGACCTTGTTTACTTGTCCCACATCGAGTATGTGATGTGGGCAAGTCGGCCAAACACTCATATATATATGTATCCCCTTTGTACATTCATTCATATCACAATACAATAAAGCAATACAACAAAGTCTTTAGACACTTCTCATAAACCCTAGCCGACTACTCTCCATCTCTCTAGCTTAGATTCTTGTCGAGTAAACCTCTAAAGGACACGAGATTCACAACACGTTATCAGCACGATCCTGCTCTGAAACCGATCACCTCGAGTCCTAATTCGAAGCACAAACCAGCCGGCTCAACCCCTAACCACCCGGAACCTAATCGCCGAACCTCTCTCTCTCTCTCTCTTAAATCTATTCGATTGTTATTCACATAGATCTAAGAACTAACTTCATGTATCTTACTTTGATTGATTGTTTAAGGTTCCCAAGAGGAAACCCAAGGAGAAAATCGATCAAGGATTAAGGTATGTCATCTAATCCATGTTGAGGTTAATCGATATCTGTTTAGGATTGTTGCTAGAATTGCTTCGGTTTGGTTTTTTGATTTTCGGCATAGATAAGAATCATTAGGTTGCTAGATTCATTGCTTAACGGCTAGAAATCGAAAATACTGAAAACCCTAATAGAAAAGGAAAACCTAGATCAATTCTAATTAGGAAAACCTAACCTAAATAGGAAACCCTAATCCAAAAAGGAAAACCTAAATCAATCCAAATTAGGAAACCTATTCTGAAAAGGAAAACCTAATTATAAAAGGAAAACCTAATCAGAAAAGAAAACTTTCCTAAAATAGAAACTTACCTAAAATTACCCGAACTTACCAAATTAGAAACTTCCCAGAAATGGAAACTTCCCAGAAATGGAAACTTTCCTAAAATGTAAACTTACCTAAAAACCTAAACTTACCTAAAACCCAAACTTTCTTAAAAAGGAAACTTTCCTAAACGGAAATATTCCAGAAAAGGAAAATTTCTAAAAATGGAAACTTTCCAAATTTATAAAATTTCTAGTTCTAAATCTAAAACCCCTAGATTAGTTAAAGAAAGTTTGTTTTATACTTTGGTCGATGATACTAGACCTATTGGTTGATGATGTTAGACACACTGGTCGATGATGCTAGACCTATGGTCGAGGATGCTAGACCATGAACCGCGAATGGTCAGTGGTACGTACCGTGCAATACGGACGGGTACGAACGCGGATGAAAGACAGGCACGGCCAATCACGTACCATAAGGTACGAACCCGCGGTAACCCACACGAACCACGACCCGCGATTAAGGCATGAACCGCGGATGGTACATACCATGCGGTACGAACGGACCACGAACGCGGATGACAGACGGTACGTACCATGCGATACGACCGATCACGTACCACTCAGTACGAACCCACAGTGATCCGTACGAACCATGAACCGCGGTCATACTGTGACCACAAACGGTCGATCACCCGCACAATGCAGATAGACCAAGGTCAATTCCGGTCAATGATGCCTACCCTCAGGTACGGCTAGACCATGATCCGTGACGATCGATGATGCGTACCATGTACGTTTAGATCGCGGATGGTCGATGATCCGTATCAACGGATAGACCACGAACCACATGGGTCGATGAAGCGTACGAATACGTATAGCCAGACCATGTGCCTGTCCAATCGGTTTTCAAATTGTTTTCAATACGATTTTAAAATGGACAAGAGATGTGGTATGATAAGACCTAAGCAATCTGAAACTCATTTTCAGATGCCAAACATCACAAACTTGGACTTTGCACCCCTCAATGTAAAAGGTGACAACTACCTGCAATGGGCATTAGATATTGAGATATCTCTTGGAGCCAATGGCCTAGAGCATTGTATCGTTAAGGATAACAATGCCAGCAAGATAGAAAACTCAAAAGCCCTTATGCACATCCGACATCATATAGAGGAAAGCTTGAAAGCTCAGTACCTCACGGTGAATGATCCATATGAACTATGGAAAGAATTCAAAATGAGATATGATCATCAAAGGACCCTGGTTCATCCAGCGGCGGCCTATGAATGGATACACCTTAGGATTCAGGACTTCAAGTTCGTGAACGAGTACAACTCAGCCTTGTTCCGAATAGTCTCACAACTGAGGCTATGTGGCGAGATTGTTACTGATACGCAGCTCCTTGAAAAGACATTCCAGACAATGTCCTCAAGCAACATGTTGCTCCAGAAACAATATAGACAGAAAGGTTTTAAGACCTATAGTGAACTCATTCACTGTCTGTTGCTTGCTGAACAAAACAATGAGCTGCTCCTGAAGAACAGTGAGCTTAGACCCCCAGGTACTAAGCCGATCCCAGAGGCACACAATGTCGAGCCTATGGATGATACAGAGGCAAACCATGTCCGTTATGACCGAAAGGATCGCAGTTCCTCACGTGGACGAGAACGCGACCGCATAGGTCAGATGCGAGGACGTGGACGTGGTAGCCATAACAGAGGGCGTCCTACCCCTTATGATCGTCCAAACCAGTCCACCCATGGACATGGCAAAGGCAAAAGTTCTGGGATATCTTCAAGGATTCAGAATCCTAAGTCCTCGGCTTGCCACAGATGCGGTATGGATAACTATTGGGCAAAGAATTGACGTACCCCTAAGCATCTGGTTCGTCTCTATCAAGAGAGTTTAAAAGGCAAGAACCCAGAGGCTCATATGATGTATCAGGATGATGAGGGTGACTATGATCACGATAGATATGATCCTACAGATCACGAGACTGATCAAGGCAAAGACGATCCTATGGATCATGAAACTTCAGATATACTGAAATGATAAACCAAGTAGAATAAAGTGATGTTTTGGTGTTTAGGCTCTTTATATTTCTAAGTTTTTTTTATTTTATAAAGTGATTGATTAAATTTACATAAGGATAGTCAATATTATAAGACCACAAAAGGCATTCACCCAAAGACCCATTGAGTTATATACCTCAGTATATATGGTTTCCACATTAAACCAATGGGCAAAGGAAACATCAGTTTCAGATTATAAAGCCTTATAAGAAAGTGGTCAATGACTATGCCTATATACTCTGATCTAAACTATGCTAAGGATCAGTATGATACGAGCCTAAGAGCCATGGTAACCAGATTGGTATACCACATGATATTACACTTAATGGCATGACCGGATTAGCCACCCGAGTCCAAACTTGATGCAAAGAATGTAAAGGCACAAAGAGTTATCCCATAAAATCTCACGTTGTGTAACATGTACACAAGGGAAACTCATCAGGCTTTATTTTCCTAAGCATCATGAAATTATAAGTATGTTTATGAGGGGGAGTGAGGACAAATCCCGTGGTCCATAAATACACTAAAATCTCGTGAACTATGCTATCAGTGGCTCTCGGTGGTACATCATCCACGTCAAGCCTAAATACTTAAGGACATCATGAATATACATGTGCAAAGATGATATGCATCAGACCATATAAGTGAGCATAGATATTCTCATCTCAGGTCAAGGGTCATAAACCAGACATATACCATCTTAAGGAAATCTGAGTATTCCACCACATACATATGTGCTACTTAAGATGGAACCTCTGCAGAGGATTGAGGATGAAAATATATGTTGGATGGGAGTACAACTTTCTCCCACGAATCTTAAAGGAACTTTGAGCCAAATATGGGTGATCAGATTAAGTGGCCAGGTTTACGGATTGCCTCAGTAATCTGACCATCCAACATTAAAGGAGAAAGTTATAAGCTGGTATCAACCATAAAGAGAATGGTATCAACCATAAAGAGAATGGTATCAACCTTGAATAGAATGGTATAAACCATTAGTGTCTTGGCAAGATCCTCGGACAAGTAAAGATAAAGACGTCCACAACTAGATGCCAGACACATTGACCCTAAAGTAATACCAGCCGGCACCAAATGAATTGTTTTTCTAGAAGAGACACAATCAAGTTGCTACAGAGTCTATACAAGATAGACCAATATGTTCCATAACATAAAACCGGGAAGAAATAAAATGGTGCATGAAATTTCCTGAGGTCATAAATGGAAACCATTCCAGACATAGAAAATGGTCGACCACAATATAAGATACCATACAATGGACTTTGGGACGCCAAAATCCATGGTACTTAAGGTGATTTGGGACGCCAAACACCATTATATTAAAGGTCATAAGATTGCAATCTATTATGTCATGTCTGGAACACAATGGAACGAAAAGGGTATCGATACCAATGATATAAGAATGAGCACGCAAAGTAGCAATTGAATATAAATCCGAGGATCATCAACCCACATGAGAGTACTCATACTAATGAGATGCGTGGGGTTTTATAGGTTTAAAGAACCTATTGAAGCGATGGACGTATTGGCCATAGAACGCGATCAAACCAGTGAATGGGGTCGTATGAGTAAGAAAGAAAACCGTGAGATAAAAGGGCATGGTCACGTGGTCTAAGACGTGCATGTTCCTGTTTACATCATTTGAACATAGCTGATTACACAAGGTTACTCACAGAGACCAAGGAACATGTTATAACAGATATAAGATCTGTGGTGGATGCTACTACAATGAAATGTCTTGAAAGAAATGATGATGTAGCAAGCAGTATATTAATCACTGGATAAAAGTGCTAAAGGTACCATAAGATGAGAAAGGAAATTCTCAAAGAACGGCTTTGTTCCTTAGCCATCTAAGAACTGATACAGCTGCAGCTTCATATGATAATTAGTGAATGAGTTCCACGAGGACCATCATTATCAGTTCATGTATTCATTATAAGAATGAAATTCCTTGTGTTCACAAACCAACTTGAAAGAAAGTTGATCAATTCCAAAACGATACAAGTTATCGATTGATTCTTAGACAAGTTATGGTCATAATATTTGGATCCTCAGATCCATGGTCTATATGGTTTATGGTTGTTCCTAAACTAAGAACATATTGAAAGAAATATGAAATGGTCATAAAGAATGATTCCATCCACATCGACCATAGCAGTCTATAAACACTGCAGTCGAGACCATCGATATAAGGATGGCTGAACATACAGCCATGATCGATGGATTAAGTTATACAGCCATGGTCAAGGGACCTAAGTCTAACCAAACGTTCGTATAAAGACCAGTAAGGTCGAAGGCTGAATGGAATCACTTTATTCCGACCATGATGGCCATAAGGGCCGCGGTCGAGAAACAGAATCATGTCGACTAAACGGTCGACCATATGACTGAAGTGAGACTTATCCAAGGTACCTGCGAGCCAACCTACATATGTGGCCGAGGGAACCTCATGAACAAACCATATGATCAAAGGTATTAAGATCAGAGAAATCAAAGTGGTTAAGTAAGAGGTCATGAAGTACAAGACCCAACCATGAGTGGCCTGATCATGAGCCATAGATACCATATAAGCTAACCATTGATAAAATGGATGACCAGATCTATATCAGATGGATATAATGATCATAACCATAGTCCATCAGCATGCATACATCTATGCAATATAGCTGATGATGAAGAAAGGTAATGGTAGTGGTAAACTTATACTTCGTTATTTATTTACAAGAAACGAAAGGTTTAAAGTTTGTTTACACTAACCATACTAACCAACCCAAAGAAGGGGAAATTGGTTTTTGCAGATACAAATTTTGTTTGACTATAAACAGGTTATGAATCCACTCATGGAAGCATTACAACCTCATGAAGGCGAGGTTACGAGTAACATCATCAACCGCCCAGAAGAGTACTGACCACACATGGTACAAGTGAATGACCTGGTCGATGGATCAGAGCCACATGGCTGATGATGATCCAGTGCCGATGGTTGACAGCAACTCTACAAATGTGCGAGATGGTTCGACCTTTATCCATAGAGACAAGGCGAGACGTTCATAAGGGACGATATCCATTGAGAAGAGGCATGTTCAACCAAAAGGGATACGACCTGTGATTGATAATGAAACACGCATGAAGATGACTTGCCAAAGGCTGTGGATCAGCACGTATGAAAGGAAGGCAAGTAAAAGGGAGTGCTAGTATGGTCAAGTGATAAGCACAACCGATTTACTTCAACCAACCTCTGCTCACAGAAGGTGGTACACGAGACCAGAAGACTGAAGAACCTTCAGTGATGTTCACTTCAGGGGGAGTAATGCGGCTGTACTCTTTTTCCTATCTATGGCTTCCCTTTTTACCACATTGTGTTTTGGGTTTACCATAGAAAGGTTTTAACGAGGCAGTATACCAAACGCATTTGCGAACCCTAGACGGTTATTGCATTCAGGGGGAGTGTTGTGAAACAGACGGTTTCGGGAATGCACATAAGTGGGTTCATCTACTTAGACCAATAAGCCCATATGTTACACTGATGGGCCAGCCAACTTAGGACTTAGACCAACCGATTTTTGGGCCTTGTTTACTTGTCCCACATCGAGTATGTGATGTGGGCAAGTCGGCCAAACACTCATATATATATGTATCCCCTTTGTACATTCATTCATATCACAATACAATAAAGCAATACAACAAAGTCTTTAGACACTTCTCATAAACCCTAGCCGACTACTCTCCATCTCTCTAGCTTAGATTCTTGTCGAGTAAACCTCTAAAGGACACGAAATTCACAACACCTTCCCTATTATCAGTTGAAAATATTTTGCTATTAGTGTTCAAGATTAAGCTTTTCTCTCTTTAATTTTCTGCTCGTAGTAAAGCTTTGATGATCTATTTCATTTTTCATTACACTCTTTAATAACACGTCTTCTTGTATTGGAAATGTTTTCACATATGAAATGGGTCAAAATAATTCATCCAGTCTTTACGTTGGGTTCAAGAAAAATACAACTCTATTTGGTCGTAAGGCCTGTTTTCTTAAAACGGATGACGAAACATTGCACCTCTCTTGGCTGTTCGACACAAGAAAATAAAAAAGAAACAAAATGATGAGTATTTTTTAATGGACAATTTTCTTAAATAGTTATTTTTAATTTTTTTTTTCATATTTTTTTTTAAAAAGACAAAAATAAGTTTTTATTTTGAAATAATATTCACTTTTTATTTCTTAAAACTTTAATCTCTAAAACTCCGATTTATAACTCTAAATTTAAATATAAATTAGTTAACTCTAAGAATATAAATATATGTTTACACTTTTTAATAAAAAAATTGATCACTTTTTCTTTAGATTATTATATAGGTTTTTTCTTCTTTCATTTGTTTTCTTAAAAGTTGGTAATCAAATCTTATGCATCCTTGGTTTTAGTGTACACTCCCGCATCAGTGTTGGGTATTTCACACACGGGTCTTACTTACAGGTTCTACAATCCATAACACAATTTTAATATTAAAATCACATCATTTTAATATAATTTAGCATTAATTTCTTTTGAGTTTCTAACCACAATACTAAATATAACTAATTTTTTTATTATAATAGTAATTAAGATTCTTTTAGTTATTTATAGTTTTGATAAATACTAATAATTATCTAAATATATTATATAAAATAGTAGATTTAAATATTAATAGGTTTCAAATATATATAGATATATATTATATAACAAAATATTATATTAAAATATTAGTTTTAATTTCATAATTTAATTTTCAGTGTTTAAATAATTTTTTTTATGTGTTTTTATATATGTTTAAATTTGTTTCATATAAATTAATATTTTATATTAAATACATTTAAAAGATAAAAAAATAATTATAGTATATTTATTTTTATTTAAAATAACTGATGCAGTTATAAAAAGATAATATAAATCAAATGTAATTAACTATAGTTAGAAATATTTTAATGAACAGTTTTGATTTAACAAAAAAAAACAGTTTTGAAAAAAAAATTAGAATTTTGTTGTTGCTACGGTGTATCACCTAATATGGCATGACATTATAGCAAGAAAGAGAATCACATTATAATTTCGTCATTTTACAGTTCGCTTGGAGAGAGAGAAAACATTAACTTTACGCAATCTTACCATTATATACTCTAATTGGAATTGGCTTTAAAGGATTAAATATTCATTCTATAATAAATAACTAAAAATCTAAATACAAAAATAAAATGAACAAATGAAAAGATTGCATGTCAAACAAGTGTCTATTTTTTTTCTATTGAGAGTAGAGTTGGGAATTTAATTCTTTATTCGCGGGTTCCACCCCATTTGACATGTCCTGAGCCAAATGTGGGTTGGTTAATTTAAATAATTCAATATGCGAGTGCGGATGCTGACCAAGTCGATTTCAAGCGGGGCAGGTTGGCTGGATTTGAATCGCAGGTACCGTCGACCCGTAAAAATAAAAAAATTGTAAAAAGTTAATATATATATATATATATAATATTTAAAATTATATAATTTTAATTTTAATTATATAATTTTAATTATTTTTCACAAAAGAATGATTAATATATAATTAAAATAATCATTTCAGTAAAATTTATATTACCTGCGGGTTCCGCGGATTACTCGCAAATCCGAACGGAGTGGATGCATGTATACAATTATTTTTTCGTAGATCATGCATGTCAGAATTTTAAGTCAAAAAAAGAAATCGACCTGCGATTTAGCGGGTCATGCAGAGCGGGTTGACCCCAAATCGAGCTCTAGTTTGGAGTAGTTCTGTGAACTCAATTCGTTTCTCTCTCTAACATTTTAGTTTATTATATTTTATTAATGATGAGAAACTAGTCTAGAAACCAGAGTTAAGTAAGATTGCCTTGAGTTTCTCTGCAAGAACCACATTTAGTCATTTACATAGTTTGATTATAACCTTTGAATTTTATTCATTTAATAAGTTGAATCGTGAGCACTAGTAATTTAAAAGTTTTTTTTGAACCATTATTCAAGAACAGTTACAATTTCACCAAAGTCAAGTTTCAGATTTATTAATCAAGAGAAGGCAGAGTCATGAATGAAATGGTGAAGTTTATTCAATGGATTCTTCAAAGAAGGATGCAAACTCTGGACAAGAGATGTCTGCATTAACGCGAAATTTGAATTCAAGATGTAAATTGGAGAAAAGTTCTCTGTTTCTGGAAAGAAGCTTAGTACAAGAAAATACATTTAAAAGCGGAGTTACAAGTGAAGTATGGTTTAAGGGTGTTATAATTGCTAGACTTGGGTTATCGGGTCAATCCGTCCTGCTTGACCCACTAATGCGGATCGGGTTATTTTTTACTTCAAATTTTGAACCTTATAACCCGCAAAAAAAATCGTATACACCCGCACTCGCTCTCCCAAGATTGCGAGTAAACCACAAAACTTGCATATAATATTAATTTTAATAAAATAATTATTTGAACTATATATTAATAAAAATAACATATATATATATATATTTAAATTGGGATATATATATATATATATATATATATATATATATATATATATATATATATATATATTAAAATTGGGAAATATCTAAAACTAGCAC
Source organism: Moricandia moricandioides (assembly GCA_905132885.1). Taxonomy (NCBI): domain Eukaryota; kingdom Viridiplantae; phylum Streptophyta; class Magnoliopsida; order Brassicales; family Brassicaceae; genus Moricandia; species Moricandia moricandioides. The sequence continues at coordinate 97,247 of CAJHQQ010001160.1, forward strand.
TTTTTGTGTGCACTCTTTCAAAAATATCTTCCTAAATACTTAATCACTTTTATTCTAAAGTTGATTAAGCGAAAATACCTTAGTAACCTTCCTCACATATATATCTCTTTCTTCTCCCAATCATCATCGACTTTGCTCCAGAAAAAATCACCAGCGAATAGAGGAAGAAGATCAATTCTTCTCGTTAGCTTTGCTCCAGACGAAATCACCGGCGAACAGAGGAAGAATATCGATTTTGCTCGCCAACTTTGCTACAGAAAAAATCACCAGCGAACAAAGGAAGAAGATCAATTTTGCTATTTGCGAACTTATATCTCTGGCGAACTTGTTATATTGGGAGATCGATTCGGAAAACAAGGGAAGAAGATTGACGAATGGGTCGAGATATTTTAAGAAGGAAACATCGAAGAAGGTGATTTTTTGTCTTTCACTTTTGCTTTTCTGAAAATGATCTGTTTAATCAATTTTTATGTTGAATTTGTTTGAACGTGATCTGCTTATGTGATGTTGAAGAAGTTTCGATGTTGAAAATATACTCTATGATACTTATAAGCCCTTGTAAATATCATATTATAGAAATATATACTGTTTCTATAAGTTTTGATGTTTGAATATATATTGTTTATTTTTCCTGATCCAGGTCATAATGTTTGAAATATGTTCTATTTGTGGGGAATGGAAATTAATGAATAGAGATCAATGGGATGTCACTGTCGATGAAGAAAGAAGATGTTCGATTAGTGTTATTTCTGCAAATGTATCCTACAAAGAGTTAATTGCAGAAGTTCTAGAAGATTTTGCAATAGATGGCAATATAAAGCTTAGCTACGCTTCACCATCAAAGTTTATCTTTTGTACAAAAGAGGATCTTCCAGTTTTATTAGGAATGATCGTCAAGTGGCCTCATTTATGAGCAAACATAAAGATAAGGGAGAACTTCTTCAGTTTTGAGTAACAATTTCTAAGGTAAATTATTTGGTCACCTTTTTATAAGGCCTTATTATTAAGTTTGTCATAATTACTAGTTTTTTGCTTTTATGTTGCAAAAAGATACGTACACACTCCCCTTGATTGTGCTAAACAAGATTGTTTGTAATAATACCCTTAAGGTATTTGTTACAATTATACCTTTTTAAAGATTTATAAAGTAATGGTAGAAAACTTATTCATTTCATATCATTGAGATTTTATGCAACATTTACATTTATAAGCGCTTATAAAATAATTGTATAAGCTTATTATAATCATGCTTTTACGTTGCAGATAGAAAAAGTAAGATCACCATTGATTGTGTCCAACATGATAGAACCTTGAGATGAAGTTTCTAGTACACAAGGTTTGCGTATTCATGGAAGTAGTAATATTCTTGAGATACATATTACAATTTTTACATTTAGAAGGACTTATAAATAATGTTACATACTTATCCACTTTATTTTTTTTTTGTGTTGTAAAGAATAACACCACCATTGATTTTGTCAAACACTATTATGACATCTGATGAAACTTCTACTACTCAAATTTTGCCTAATGTTGTCGACGTATTTTTCCAAAAATATTTACTTTTCGTTATATTTTATAAAGGTATAAAAAATTCATTAGGCATAAATTTTAACTTTTAGTAAATAACTCCATGATTAATATTGCATAGAAAAATTCAGACACATCCCAACACTGAACTAAGTAATATTCAAAGAGTTGAAGAAGTCGTTGATTTATAACATATTCATATAAACAATCCTCTTATATTCCTTCAAATAGTCTTGTTGGCAACAAGGTACGTACAAGTTTCTAATTTCTAATTTTTATTTATAGGAGTTTAGAACTTAGTGCTACTTATTTTTCAAGTTATATATTTTATTTATAAATTTTTATAAAGAATGTTTTTATAATTGTTTATAAATAATGTTTTGTGAAATGTTTAGATATTGCTTTACAAAAAATATAAAGGTTTATAAATTAAATTATATCATATATTTAATAAGTTGCTTATAAATTTTTAAAATTGTTCCTAATGAAAATATTTCATTTTTTTTTTGTTTTAGAGAGGAGCTGTTGTATATGGATATGAAAAGTCAAAACTTTCATCATTTTCTAGTAGGCGTGGTAAAGAAAATATGGGAGAGATTCACATTCGTATTCAAAAATCTTGTCTCCAGTTAGTTCTACAAAACCCCATGATGATGATGGTTTGTTTGCGGGAAGTTTTTCATAGATAAAGAGGAGATGAGCTTAGAGTTGAGATTGCTTGCAATTAAACAAAGCTTTGAGTTCCGCACAATATACTCTAACAGTTCACGCTATATACTTAGTTGTGTGGATGATAGATGTAGTTGGAGTTTCAATGCAAAATCAGTTAAAGGATCTCAAAGTTTTGTTGTTTACATGTATGTATCTAAACATACCTGTGACACTTCACTGTGGAGTGTTTCACATCGGCAAGCTTCTGCGAAACTGTTGGGAAGTATGGTCAACAATCATTACAAAGGAGGAAATATCGGGCTGAGACCAAAACAAATCATATAGAAAGCTAGAAAAGATCATGGTGTTGCTCTTTCATATTCAAAAGCTTGGAGGTCTCAAGAACACGCCCAATCTCTTGCTAGGGGTATTCCTGATGACAGTTATGAAGCTTTGCTCAATTGGTTTCATGGTAAAGGAAAAGAATCCTGGATCTGTCACTTATATTAAAGTTGATTATGTGGAAAAATTCAAGTATGCATTTTTGTCATTTGGTCTATCTATCAAAGGATTTAAGTTAATGAGGAAAATACTTTCCATTGATGGTGCCTATCTATCATCAAAGTATAAAGGGACTCTACTTGCTACCACAACATAAGATAGTTATTATCAGTGTACCCTATTGCTTTTGCTTTTGCTTTTGTGGATTCTGAGAATCAAGACTCATGGAGTTGGTTTATGACATGTCTGAAAACCATCATTCCTGATGAAGAGGATTTAGTTTTTGTCTTTGATCGTGCAGCCTCTATTAAAAATGCTCTTTTACATTATTCATTTGTTTACTATGAAATCTTCATCTTTCACTTTGAGAAGAATCTCCAGCTTCATTATAATAGTTCATGACTTATTAAATTGGTTCTGGATGCTGCTTTTGCTTACACAAAAGAGGATTTTAATGAACTTTTCGTTGAGATTCAAAATTTTGACATGGAACTAGCAGGTTATCTTGCTGATGGATACATCAAAAAGTGGTCACGAGCTTATGCTCCTACTAATCGCTAAAACATCATGACATCAAATTTGGTTGAATATATTAATTTCATGTTGAAAGTTAGTCGTGAATATCCAATAGTATGTCTTTTTGACACTATTAGGATGATTATGACTAAATGGTTCGCTGAACGCCGTGAGAAAGGGCTTCGTCATAATCACACCATGTCATGTGGGAATAAAGATGAAAGAATTTTATGATGATAAATCCCGCTGGATGCAAGGTTCTAAAATCAATGATTCTGAGTTTGAAGTTAAGGGTGATAAACTCATAAAAGAATTCAAGTGGTTAATTTTGATACAAGACATTGCTCATGCTTTGTGTTTGATATTGAGAGTTTTCTTGTGCTCATGCTATTGCTGCTGCAAAAGCTGGAGGTTAGCATGAACGATTTTGTTAGTGAGTTTTTCTCCAATGAAAGGTGCGTTCTGTCAATAGTTATGTTGATATTTGTGAAGTTTCTTCATGTTTATAAGGTCTTATAAACATTTTCCTAAAATAATTATTTTGCATCTTTCATTTATGATTGTACCTCTATCTAATTGTTATTAGGTTTACACTAGCATATTCATAAAGTATATATCTTATTGGTGATAAAGCATATTGGGATATTCCTTCCCATGTAGCTTCTTTTGTGTGTCGCCCCCCATCTACTCGCTTCCTAGTGGCATGAGGATAACAAGTTCGTGGGAGTATGGAAAACATCGATCCAAAAACAAATCATACATATGTAGCAGATTTGAACAGCAAGGACACAACAAGAGTAGATATGTAGTCCCAATGTGATAACAAAATTAGTATAAAAACTGATGTTTATTTGAACATTTTATTTCAGGTTAAAACAATTACAATATAAAATCCCTTACAATATTATAACTAACATTTTATTATTACTTTTTATTATTTTAAAATGGATTACAAAGTTTACAAGTGTTTTTATAAAATATTTGTTTCATAACTTACGAATATAATTAATGTACGGTTACAATAATCAACTACCTTTTATAAAGCCCAATAAAATTAGTCTTCAAATAAATTTCACAATTTTTAAGTTCTTATATATTTGATATCTTAGCTTATTAGAATGAATAAAACACAAATTTGTTTCCGTGCCGAAAAAATAAGGTGCAAACCAAAATATGTTTCTTATCGAAGACATCAACAAAAGAAAACAATTAAATAAAAGGGAAAGTTGGGAAACACTAATATTAGTTAAAAAACACTAAAAAACTGAATGATCTCTAATTCTTGAAATCCATTATGTTTCTACTCGACTTTGTTGTTGTCATTTCCTTCAACCGTTCAGGTTTAGATCTTCGATTACACTTTCAATCACAACATCATCTGAATCTTTCACATATTGTTTTTTTTTGACTTAGAGGTTCGTGTGTCAACTCTTTGTTTAAACAAAACAATAAGCAAAATAAAAAAAATATATTGATATTTGGGCGGAGGGCTATAAAATGTGTTCACATTTTAGAATCCATTATAAACAATTTTTAAATAATTTTTACCTTATTTCCTCTTCTTCGTTTGTTCTTTTTAACTTGCACATACTCTTCCGATGCATCTACATCCTTCATTTTTGGTTATACAGTAAGAAAATTTAGCAAAATACTTTTAAAATTATAAAAACTTATCAATTTATAAATATTTATAAATTAGCTTATGTCATTGATTTCCGAAGTTTCATCTCATTTACTGTCGTTATAAAATTTAGAAACTAATAGTTTTATACACATCCTATCTCATTAACATTTTCCTTCATTCAAAAAAATCCCAAAACACTACATTCATTATGAACTTGTAAACAAGGATTTTTTCCTTTGGACATACTCTATGAAATTTTAAAGAGCATGGTATAAACCATTGTAAATAGATTTTAAATAGAGAAAATTGCTAAAAATGACTCAAAACTTGATTTCAAATGTAAAAGTGTACGCTAAATTCAATCAAATGCAAAAGTAACACAAAAGACTATTGGAAATATAACAAACTCCTTATGAGAAAACAAAAAAAACTGTATTCAATTTTACCATAATAACAATTTCGCGTGAGAAGACTTCTCTAGAAGTCTTCTCAAACAATAAAACTTAAAAATAATTTATAAAATTTATAAAAAAATATTATAGGGAAAATGTCTCAAATAGACCTTTTTGAATTTTTTTCCACAAAATAGAACTTAAGAACAAAATGACCAAAATAGACTTTTTTTATTTTAAAAAATTTAATATTTTTTGAATTATAAATCTCACCTCCAGAACGCAACCCCATAAATCTAAACCCTAAGTTCAGATTAATTAACCCAAGGGGTATACATATATATATTTACACCATTTAATAAAGTTTATTTTGGTCATTTTTTTTTCTTGAGTGCTATTTTGGGAACAAAAACTTTTTAGGTCTATTTTGGTCTTCATCTCAGATTTATATAAATAGAAATAATGTAACCACAAACTTTGTAAATAATGTAAATTTATATCAATTAAAATTGAATTGTTTTCAATCTAGATGATTTAATGTAGAATGAGTCATGATAGTCATTGCTTTAGATTTTAGTAACATACATTATAGTATTGTAGGTAGTTTTAGGGGTAGATTTTGAAATCTTATCTTTTTAACTTGTTATTTTTTGAATTTGACGAATATGTGTGTTAGTGATCCTCTAATAAGATGATTTTAAACATTTTTTAAGTTTGTTTTATGTTTAAGGAAGTGTTTATTGCTTAATTAATTGATTTTACGGTTTCAGAAGACTTCCAGAAGACTTCCGAGGAAGTCTTCTAACATATAATGCAGTAGAAGACTTCATGGAAGACGTTATAGAAAACTCTACAATTTTCCCGCTTGAATTTCAGTGAAACTCAAATTCCCGCCTAATGGCGAAGTCTTCCAAAATTCTTCCAAGAGTCTTCCAGTAGTCTTCCAAAAGTCTTCCAGAAGTTTTCTCTTAGAAGACTTCCCTGTAAGTCTTCTACGGAAGACTTCTCTAGAAGTCTTCTCAAACAATAAATCTTAAAAATAATTTATAAAATTTTTATATAACATATTTATATGGGGGAAAAAATAGAAATAATGATGTAAATTTATATCAACTAAAATTGAATTATTTTCAACCTAGATGATTTAATGTAGAATGAGTCATGATAGTCAATGGTTTAGGTTTTAGTAACATATGTTATAATATTGTAGGTAGTTTTAGGAGTAGATTTTGAAATCTTATCTTCTTAACTTTTTATTTTTTGAATTTGACGAATATGTGTTAGTGATTCTCTAATAAGATGATTTTAAACACTTTATAAGATTGTTTTATGTTTAAGGAAATGTTTTTTTTGCTTAGTTAATTGATTTTAGGGTTTCAGAAGACTTCTAGAAGACTTGTCAGGAAGTCTTCTAACTCTTGGAAGACTTCCCGGAAGACTCCGAGAAAACTTCTCAAGAAGTCTTCTAACTACTGGAAGACTTCATAGAAGACTCTAAGAAGACTTCTCTAGAATTCTTCTCAAAATAAGATGATATGTGTTTTCCGCCTAATGCAAAGTCGTTCGGAAGTCTTCCACAAGTCTTCTCATGTATTAAATTATAGGGTTTTGGAAGACTACCAAAGACTTTATAATTTGGGAAGTCTTCTCTTAGAAAACTTATCGGGAAATCTTCTATATCGAAAATATTTAACCTAACTGGGATTTTGTCTCCATATATAAATAAAATTTACACATTCTCTTTCTTCCTCTCATATGGCTGCAACAAATCGTAATGTTTCTTACTCTAAAACTCTCCAACTTCTCTCTAATCTCTTTAGACTAGAAAACATCTAACTTTATATTCATTTCTCATTTTTTCTTATGTATTCTCACTAATTTATCTTGTTTTTTCAGATTTTTCATTACATGTTTCTCATCTTTCACTCCTTTAAAGGTAGATCTATAAATTTTGAATATGTATTTTTGTTGTGTTTTATATGTTAGATTTTTAAAAGTTGTATATTCAACTTACTGTAATAATGTTAAATGTATGACGTTTTTTATTCTTATGTTGTGTTTGTGATAGTGTTCAATTGTTAAAGGTCTGTCATTTTCTTTTGGTATGAAGGAGAAGAAGATAACGCGACATTTTATGTAGGTGAAACCTCTAGAGGCATTAACAAGTTTTAAGGTTTGACCTTTTTGATTCCTCTTTTATTTTTGATAGTATTGTTTGGTTGAGAATCTGATCCTTTCCTTTTAGTATGAAGGAGAAGAAGAGAATACTTAGAAAGACTTGGTAAGAATTCTGGAAGAATTCGGAAGACTCCTGGAAGAATTCTAGAAGAATTCCTCGAAGACTTCCCGCTTAAATTTTAGAAGACTTCCTGAAGACTTCCTAAAATACTTCAAGAAGACTTGTGGAACACTTCTAGAAGTCTCCATAATAATTATTTTGTAAATCTTTTGTTTATGGTATGTTTAATGATTATTATGTGTACTCTTTTAATTATGAGTTATTGTGTAAATTTGAAAAGATGTTAATGAAAATAATTAGTAAATATGTTGATGTCTACAATATTTTGTTTTATTTTTCAAAACTGCTTGACATTATTGGAATTTCATAACAAAAAAAACATTTTACCATAGTACCCAAAACAACATAATTTTTTTTTTAAATTTAGTCAAATTTATTACAAACTAAGAGAAAAGACTTCGCAAGAAAAATTAGTCAAATTCAAAGATCAAACATTACATAAGTCTCACTAGAAAAATTAAGTCTTCTCTCAGAAGACTTCTGGAGAAGTCTTCTCGGAAGCGGGAAATTTAAGCAGGAAATGAAAATTTAAGCGGGAAACTTAAATTTTAAGTAATAATTGCAATTTTAAATTTCATAAAAATTTAAAAGTATATCTAAAGATATAAGAAGACACATTAAACCACATGATTTGATATTTTTGAAGTTACTTGACACTTTTGAAATTTAGAAAACATATATTGAAGTTACTTAACAAATTTTACAATAACGAACATAGAAGACTTCTCTGTAAGTCTTCTCACGGAAGACTTCCCTGTAAGTCTTCTCACGGAAGACTTCCCTGTAAGTCTTCTCAGGGAAGACTTCTCTGTATGTCTGCTTAGTTTAGCTAGAAAAATTAATAAACATGAATGTTTGTAACCTCATAATTATCACCAATTAAGTTAGGAATTTCACTCAAGAGACCCAATATTGACTAATACACATGACTTACACAAGAAAAAAAAAATCAAAATTCATTTTACGTTTTGAGAAAATTGAAGTTTAATAAAGATTGATGTAGCAGACTTCTTAGGAAGTCTTCTCACATAAGACTTCTTAGGAAGCCTTCTTTAAGATTGATTTGGTTTGTGAAGATTAATTTAGGGCTTTAGACATAGGGAGAATTCTCAGGTAGATTTTAATAATGAAAATTAATAGACTGCTAGGGTTTTATTAAGTATCGTTCTGAATTGAAACCTTAGAGTTTAGGAGATCATTCACGCGCATTTCGGCTGAGCGTCGATTGATAGCAATACTATGGCGTCGATCGATTCTCATTCTAAACATTACTAATTTTGTGGTTTAACATATTCTCCAAACTCCTAATTCAACTATCGTTTTTTACTAGTTATTTAGATTGTTAAAGATAGATTCCAGGTCATAACCATACTCTCGCGCATCTCGGCTGAGCTTCGATTGATAGCAATAATATGGCGTCGATCGATTCTCATTCTAAACATTACTAATTTCGTGGTTTAATAGATTCTCCAAACTCCTATTTCAACTCTCCTTTGTTACTAGTTATTTAAATTGTTTAAGATAGATTCCAGGTTATAATCATGCTCTCGCTTGCGCTATATAACCCTAAATTCTAAGATTGAAGTGATCAAATTCAACTTAGCATTAAGTGCAACTTAAACAAAGAACCAAGAAGATCACCCTAACAATTTTATAAAATCAACAATAGATTACTACCATTGAATAACCCTAAATCTAATCGAGAACTACTCAGAAATAGCAATAAAGAACATCATTACATTATGAATAAATTGTATAGAATGGAATGAGTAAAAATATAAGGAGTTCAAGATAATCCATGTATGATGATAAGATCTTTCTCTCCAATAGATGTAGCAATGCCTTCCAACTCTAAAACCCCTGGTGTAACTTTGTGGCTTCCTAGTTTCAGAATAATAAGCTTAAGATTTAACAAAGATAGAAAAGCCTAATAAATATTCTAAATTCAGTCAGGGACTTGTCTTGCAATTAATGAGACTTCTGGGTAAAACTTGTAGTTTCCCAATCTGTCTGCCGACTTCATCATCGATCGATGGTCCATTCATAATTATGGATCCGACTCTGGGTTTTTGCTGAGCAGTCCTAATTGCTCCAAAATAGTCCAAAAGCTCCAATTGCTTCCAGTAAGTACCTAGACCTGTAAATGCTCTAAAACATTGCCAAATGCATATAAAAGACTCTAAATATACTATATAAATCATAGGTAAAATCCATAATATATCAACCCCCCCAGACTTAACCTTTTGTTTGTCCTCAAGCGAACAAAGCCTGTGTGAGAAGTTTTGAAAAACTAAGACTCACATACTGTCTAAGTATAACTATCACCTTACTTTCTTGCAGCCACATCCTATTAAGCCAATCACAGAGAAACTTTATATAACTTATCCTAGTATAGTAACCAAATCCATTTTACCAATAACTTAGAGAATATCAGTCTGACTCGCCCCTCTACTGATTTAATTTCTTTGGATAAAATAAAAGTGCAGACTTTACCTTGGGAGTACGATCAAATGATATATGGACTCTTACCTCTGCAAGTATCTGAAAACACATGTAGTCTTCTCTGATTCCTTTTCTCTCTCTCTTCTCACTTCTTCTCAGTCAATGTCTCCCTTCTTTTTGAGGGTATCTTTTTATTTTTTTTATTGGCTGAGATATTTGGATAGGCTTCCATGAATCACACCCTAATGGTTTTTGCCACCAGATCATGTTCACTTCTTTTTGACCTTTTTTTTATCTCATTATAGGATCATATGAATCAAGCTTTAATGGTTGTAGCCACCAAATCATGTTTTACTCATTTTTCATCTGAAGGGGAGAGAGAGGGGAATCAGAAGCACATTGACTTTTACCTTCCAGGCTTGCAGAAGGAATCTTATCTAGTGTATACCAAGTCCCAAAGCAAGAAAATAATGTCAGGATTAGTGTTAGAAATCAGCTTCGGTTCCTCCAAACTTTCTAAGCAAGTGTGATATAGTTGCAGGATGATCCACTTTGGTATCTTTAGTAATTTCTGCAAATAACTTTCTAAGAATGGTGCTTATAGCATGTTAGTCAATATTAAATTTGAAATAAATAATCAAATAACATTAGCAAACCTCCATCAAACTTAAATTACACTGTCCCTAGTGTAATCCGCCTCGGATTGGTTATGAGAAAATAAATCATAAGTAAACAATGTTAGAGATAGTCGAATATACCAACACTGTTAAGTGTATCGATCGATGGCAGTAGGGGAGCGTCGACCGATGGTAAACCATTATCGACGATCGATGATTAACGTGTGGTGTAGATCGATGGGTAATTCGAGCTATCGAGATACCTTCATATATTGAATAGATATTGAATTAGGTAATAATATAAATAAAACTAAAAACTGGTTACTGTGGAAACCGAAATTCGCATTGTCGATTTCCGTTGATTTAGGAACGCATGGTACACACTAGTTTCCCAGAGGTCCCAGATATCTACTAAAGCACACACGAATCAATCAGAATACGAAGTAAATATGGAAAACAAAGTAATAATCGAAAAGAGAACAAATAGATGTCTTATTCCGAATTTGCGTATAAGCGTTTACAACAGGATAGAAGCCTAGGCTATGAGAGCTGTCAGCGAGATCCCTAATTCTAATAACCTAGAACTGCAAAACCCTAGCTTGAATAAGAAAAACGAAAAGTTGCTTAAATGCTTTAAGTGCTAAGCTATATTTGTTCTGAGTAGAGATTTTCGTCTTTTCTTGCGTCATCACCCTTGAAGTCCTTATATAATCCTCTAGAGGCGGTTTTCTCTTTCCCCTTCTGCCCTTGATTGAATTTATCGCTTCGCATAAATATTCCTTTTTTTTCCTCGATCTTCATGATTATCTTCGGAAACTTAACATTTATCCTTCTATCTTGACATTTATCCCTTCAAACTTAACATTTATCATTTCCTACAAAATAAAAGAATAACCGTCACAAAGTTTTGGCTTGATTTCAGATAAAATCGTGAGTGGGTCTTTAGCCAAGCTTTAGACCTCGTTGGGCCGTTTTCTGACTTAGGCGTTTCTACGATTTTATCAAAATAACATTGCAAATATGACGTCGTCCGAGAGTTAGGATCTTTCGTATACGATCGACCCGATCCTTTCTCCAGAAAATGAATTCTTTTAGTAAAGTTCCAATGTCAATCCCGATCGAGTCGGAACAAAGATAAGTTCAATCAAGTATCGAAAGAGGGATTTTAACAAGGACGAGGTGAAACTAGATTGATTTGATCCGACTGGCCGAATGAGCGAGCCGGATTGCTCATGCCATCTAACTCGCCCGTTCGGCGAGTTAGCCTTGTCCAACTCACCATACGAGTGAGTTGGTCGTGTCGTGCCTACTAACTCGCCCATACGGCGAGTTGGCCTTGTCCAACTTGCCGTACGGGTGATTTGGTCGTGTCATGCCATCTAACTCGCCGTACGGGCAAGTTGGTTGGTTCGTTCCATCCAACTAGCCCGTATGGCGAGTTGGCCTTGTCCAACTCGCCATACGGGTGAGTTGGTCAATCCGTGCCGTCCAACTCGCCAAGCGGGCGAGTTGGTAGGTCCGTGCCATTCAACTCGCCCATATGGTGAGTTGGTCGATCCGTGTTCCTTTCTTTCGAGTTTTGGCCTAGAGACTTTCGTTAAGTCTATTTTGAGACTGCATTCTTATAGAAACACGATTTTTAGATGCTGATTTCGAGAATACCATTTTTGACTCCAACAAATGCATTCTGCCGGTAGGTTTCGGACGCTGATTCTGTCGTAGCCGATTTTTACCCCAACAATTAGCCCCCAGCTTGTCAGAACTGTGAAGTTCTTGCGAGCGTTTTTAAGCATATTGGATGAAGTAGGCGGAATCAGACGTCTGAATCCTGGAGGCAAGAAAGTGAATCCTTTCTTCTATAAGTATGTGGAGAGGTTTTACAAACTCTTCATTTGTATATTTCCACAATATTTTTAAGAACCAAAAGATTTTCTCCTCTATTTTATTCCTTTGGTAAAAAAGAAGCTATGTGTTCGGGGAGAGAGGTTTCCTCAAAGTCTTGTGATGACCGTCCCGTCCCCGATGGTTCCAGCTTGCAACAAAATGATGCTGTGTCGAAGGTGGAATTCTTGGCCTACTCAGTCGATCCTGAAGAAGCTGAAGTGTACTGGGTGGCCAGGGGAGACGTGAAACCCCCAGACCAGGTACGTGGGCTTTGCCTCCGTTTCGTGCCAACCCCGTAGAGGGTTGTTCCAGCAAAAGCTGTCCGAATGGGCTGGATGCCATCTGGAGCCATTGCCGAGTTCCTGATCCGGTCGAGTTTCGTCTTCCAGAGGCAGGAGAGGTTGCTGAGTTTCCACCCGATGGTTATTTTACGTGTTACGAGGTGTTCCTGACGCAATGCCATTTGTGGTTTCCTATTCTCAAGGTCATAGTGCGACTTCTTTATTGTTCTAAGATATCGATTGGTCAAATAAAACCGTGTGTCTTGCAGCATATTGAGGGGATTCTCGTGCTGAGTTACGAGTTGGGTATAACACTCGATGCCAAACACCTTGATGCTTTGCTTAAACCAGTCGGGAAATCTTCAATAATTCAATTGGGGCCCTAGTCGGGGATTACGATCATAAGCGAATTTGTGTCAAACTACCATGAATGACGGAAACACTTTTTTTTGTCCGTGTTAACGATGCATCTGTAAAGGAAAACAGCCTCTCCGTCTTTAGGATTAGATGGGGTTTGAAAGGTATCCTTGATCAAGCATAGCCCCTTTTCTCTTTTCTTTACCCCTTTTTTTTTTGTTTCGGTGGAGTTCAATCTCTAATACGTTTCGTTCACATTTTATTCTCAGAGACCAATCTTTTCCCTCTGATTCCGGAAGGTCTCGATACCATCTGAGACTTGCTTCGCGGTCGCCCGTGTTTTTGGGCAACGTTTAACCCAAAGAGGGTCCGTCATGCTGTTCCTCTCCACCGTTCTCGGTACCAGCCAGATCTTCCGGTTGAGGAAGGATCAGAGGCATCCATGGATGGATTTGTTCTGTGCGCGGTTCGCACGAGAGAAGAAAGACCAAAGAATCGGAAGGAAAAATACTTCGTTGTTGAGGATGAAGCAGCTAATAAGAGGTGCTCCTTCGAAAATATACTAAGAGACTACCTAAATAGTCAAGTAGGTGGGGACAGTTGTGGTCAAGGCGATTTCAACGAGCCGCTAGGATTTGACTATCCTCCGGGCGCAGGTGGATCCAGCGAGACCCCAAAGTTTAGCCAAGCGTCGAGGATGGTCAACGGGGTAAGTTCTTGTCATTTTCTTTTGAGGATGAGATTTTCTGACTTTGAGATACTTGGCCAGGCCTCCTATTGATGAACCGAGCACTTAATGCAAGCTGGAAAGGAAGGACGTATGGCTCAGTTTAAGGTTGAGGCAGCCAACAATGAGATTGCTCGTCTGAGAGATGAGTTGGAAAGTTCTCGTCGCCGCGAGAGGGATTTGGTCGCGACTGAGGTTTTTCGCGCTTATAGGCGAGGGAAGAGGGGAATAGCCGAAGTCATGAGGACTCGTCGTGAAAATTTCTTGTATCAATTCGAGGATCTTAAGAAGGGAAATAAGGACTTCAGAGACTATTGAGAATGTCGCGGTGCTGTGGGCGGTCTATACCTCACGCAGGCTCCTGTTTATTTGTTTGGTGCCGAATATGCGAGGCAGACCGGGCATAGGAACGAGAGGGATAGGGACTTTGCGATTCCTCAGACCGAAGAGAGGATTTGGGAACAATGGGACCCGATTCCTGTTTCTCCCAACACAGAGGAGGCCGAGGTGGGGAATGCCGATGACAAAAGCGAGGTAAATCAGCCGACGGCTCCTCTGGATGTCAATGACCATTCGCTTGGCAGATCGATGACTGGGTGTTTCGTTCTTGATGAGTAATCGCGAGGTTGCGACTGATTCGGGAATGCCCTCTTATATATTATTGCATGTTTCTGTCTTGTTTGTTTGTTTGTCGGCCACATGGTGAAAATAAGATCAAACAACAATAAATAAATAATTAGTCGATAGTAGAAATGCAACAAAAAA